>JAEOAD010002566.1:440000-560000 GCA_036365145.1 Orientallactaga sibirica | reverse complement strand
GACCACAGAATGAATTCCAGGTCAGCCAGAGCTAGAGTGAGACCCTACCTCGCAAAACCAAAAAAAAAAAAAGTTTTAAGCCTATGGCTTAGGAGATCATAAGCTCTGACGAGAGGGAAGGAACTTCGACTGTTGTCTGGCTAAACAGACATATTATGCCCACCAAACTGCCCTCGAAACTCTAAGTTTATGACCATGTATTAATGCTAGTCTCCCTTTTGGTTAGAGAAGCTTCTCTTTTTAGATGGCGGTGACCACAGGGATGACTCAAAAGTGCTGAGAAGTGACAGTGGAGTGTTCAGCACTAAGTGAGGCGTCTCTCTCACACCCTCCAAGGCTCAGGAACCATTGCGGAGCGGTGGTGGAAAGAATGTAAGAGCCAAAGGAAGGGGAGGAGGGCTTACAATACTGTCCTCCAGACACAAAGTGGCCTTTATGTTCATGACCTCACAGTGGCTGACGCTACCTACACAGGACCTGCATAACAGGAGGGGGGGAAATGATGACATCAAAGTAGGAGAAGGGATTTAGTGGAGAGAAGATTTGGGAGGGGAAAGGAAGGGGGATGGTGAGAGGGGATTGTGATCATGGTATATTGCTTATATTTATGGAGGTTGTCAATTTAAAAAAAGTTAATAAAAATCAAAATCAGCCAGGCATGGTGGTGTATGCCTATAATCCCAGGACTTGGGAGGCTGAAGTAGGAGGATCACTGGAGTTCGAGGCCAGCCTGGACTAGAATGAGGTTCTTTCTCACAAAAAAAAAAGAAAGAAAGAAAAACAAAAAGAAAAACAGGGCAGGAAGGGCTGGAGAGATGGCCTAGTGGTTAAGGCATTTGCCTGCAAAGCCAAATAATCCCAGTTTGATTCCCCAGGACCCACATAAGCCAGATGCACAAGGGGCGCATGCATCTGGAGTTGGTTTGCAGTGGCTGGAGGCCCTGCGCACCCATTCTCTCCCTCTCTGCTTCTTTCTCTCCCTCTCAAAAAAATAAATTAAAATTAAATTAAATTAAGCTGGGCGCGGTGGCACACGTCTTTAATCCCAGCACTCCGGAGGCAGAGGTAGAAGGATCACTATGAGTTCAAGGCCAGTCTGAGACAGCCTGAGCTAGAGCAAGACCCTACCTCACAAAGCCAAAAAGAAAAAAAAATTAACAAAAAAAACAGCTGGAGAGATGGATCAGCAGTTAAGGCGCTTGCCTGCAAAGCCCAATGCTCCAGGTTCGATTCCTCAGTACCCACATAAAGCCAGATGCACAAGGCAGCAGATGCTTTGGGAGTTTGTTTACAGTGGTTAGAGGCCCTAGAGTACCCATTCTCTTTCTTGCTCGCTAGCTCTCTCCCTCTCTCTCTCTCTGCTTTCAAATAAATAAAATTAAAAAAAAAAAATAGGGCCAGGTGTGGTGGCTCACTCCTTTAATCCAGCACTTGGAAGGCAGAGGTAGGAGAATTGCTGTGAGTTCGAGGCCACCCTGAGACTACAGAGTGAATTCCAGGTCAGCTTAGGCTAGAGTGAGGTCCTACCTCGAAAAACCAAAAATAAATAAATAAAATAAAAAATAAGCCAGGAGTGGCTTTAATCCCAGCCCTTGAGAGGCAAAAGTAGGAGGATCACTGTGAAGTTCAAGGCCACCCTGAAACTACATAGTGAATTCCAGGTCAGCCTGGGTTAGAGTGAAACCCTACCTTGAAAAACCAAAAATAAATATAAAACATTCAAAACAAAACAAAACAAAACAAAAAAACAGAGGCTGGAGGACTGAGAATTCAAGACCAATGTAGGCCAACAGCAAGATTATCTAAAAATACAGATGTGGGAACACTGTCCAGTGTGGCTGACCTCTGCATGCCACCGCATTGAGGACAGCTCTAATAGATGCAGTCCAGAAAGTGCTGACCACTGGGGAGCACTGTCACAAAACAGAGAATCAGTCAACAGACAGAACACTTGCACACAGAGTGTGTGTTATATGCCAAGCTGCCTTGTGTCAAAATTCCAGGACAAAGCCGGGTGTGGTGGCGCACGCCTTTAATCCCAGCACTCGGGAGGCAGAGGTAGGAGGAGCGCCGAGAGTTCGAGGCCACCCTGAGACTACATAGTTAATTCCAGGTCAGCCTGGACCAGAGCGAGACCCTACCTCAAAAAACCAAAAAAAAAAAAAAAAAAAAAAAAAAATTCCAGGACAATCAACCCAGCAATCTGTAGAGCTAGGACATATATAAACTGACCCCACACCCGCACACATGGCACCACTGTCCCTTAAAGCAACAGGACCCATCTCCTCCATCTGGGGACTTGTTCCATGCTCAGGTCTTGAGGGCCAGAGGCTGCTGACTCCAGCTTCACAGGGTTCCGGTACCAACCCGGAGCTAGTCAGCGATTAAATTTCACATCCTGAGCTGGGCAGCTGCGAGAGGGGAGACTTTGGCAAAAGTACAGGGAGACAGATCCTAGGTCTAGGCCTCACACTTTTTTTGTTTTCCTTTTTTTGGTTTGTTGAGGTAGAGTCTCACTGTAGCCCAGGCTGACCTGGAATTCACTCTGTAGTCTCAGGCTGGCCTTGAACTCACAATGATCCTCCTACCTCTGCCTCCCGAGTGCTGGGATTAAAGGCGTGCACCACCACGCCTGGCTTGAGCCTCCATCCCAGCTCCAAGGTTCTGCCCACATTCTCAGTGGGTGCTTGTTTTTTTTTAAAAAATATTAATTTATTGGAAAGAATGGATGCCCCAGGGCCTCTAGCCACTGCAAATGAACTCCCAGACACATGCGCCCCCTTGTGCATCTGGTTTACGTGGGGATCCTGGGGAATCGAACCTGGGTCCTTTGGCTTTGCAGGCAAGTGCCTTAACTGCTAAGTGATCTCTCCAGCTCAGTACTTTTTTATTTTTATTTTTTTCCACTTTCCAGAAGGCCTTCCTCTTCCTCCTTCGCCTGGTAAACTCCTATTCATGCCCTAAATTCAGATACCACTGCCTACCGAAAGCCTTGTGGACTCCTTCAAGCACTTGGCATGTAACTTGTCCCTGGCTCCCACGACATCCAGTGGGAAACCATTTACTCATTAAGCCCTCTCACAGTGAAAGACTTTGTTAAGCTTCATTTCCCACGGTCCTATTAGGAAAACAGGGATTTTTTTTTCCCACTCGCCAAATACAAAGTGATGTTTTCACAGTTAATGTTAAGTTTTCAATCAATGCTGACTGCTACCCCAGACATTCTGAAAAACTCCCCTGAAGAGATGCCTTCCTTTTCCTTGATTGAAAAACTGCAACAAAACATTCCTCATTGATTTCCTAAACGTCTATATAACCTCGGCACTAGAAGGCATCATACCAAGCATCGGCAAAGCAAATTATCCAACTGTATTATAATCATGCCTTCCTTTGTACAGCGTGGAAATCGCGAGGAAGCCTCCTGCCAAACTGCCTAAGGAGCAAGAGGATTTTCCCATTGTTTCTTTGTATCTCCAAGTGATAGGGTTATGAGCTACGGGTTGTTTTTGTTTTGTGCTGCAGTGCTGGACTTGAAACTTAGAGGTTCTTACAGGATGGGCCAGGCCTCTACTGCTGAGCCACGCCCCCAGCCCCTCACTGTGGATTCTAGACAAGGGCTCTACCGCTGAGCCACGCCCCAGCCCCTCACTGTGGATTCTAGACAAGGGCTCTACATCCCCAGCCCCTCACTGTGGTTTTTAGACAAGGGCTCTACCGCTGAGCCACGCCCCAGCCCCTCACTGTGGATTCTAGACAAGGGCTCTACTGCTGAGCCACGCCCCCAGACCCCTCACTGTGGATTCTAGACAAGGGCTCTACCGCTGAGCCACGCCCCAGCCCCTCACTGTGGATTCTAGACAAGGGCTCTACAAGCCACGCCCCAGCCCCTCACTGTGGATCCTAGACAAGGGCTCTACCGCTGAGCCACGCCCCCAGCCCCTCACTGTGGATTCTAGACAAGGGCTCTACCGCTGAGCCACGCCCCAGCCCCTCACTGTGGATTCTAGACAAGGGCTCTACCGCTGAGCCACGCCCCAGCCCCACTGCCTAGACAAGGGCTCTGGATCACGTCCCCAGCCCTCACTGTGGATTCTGATGCCACCCCCACGCCCCCCCCTCACTGTGGATTCTAGACAAGGGCTCTAACGCTGATCCACGCCCCCAACCCCTCACTGTGGATTCTAGACAAGGGCTCTACCCCTGAGCCACGCCCCAGCCCCTCACTGTGGATTCTAGACAAGGGCTCTACCGCTGAGCCACGCCCCCAGCCCCTCACTGTGGATTCTAGACAAGGGCTCTACCGCTGAGCCACGCCCCCAGCCCCTCACTGTGGATTCTAGACAAGGGCTCTACCCCTGAGCCACGCCCCAGCCCCTCACTGTGGATTCTAGACAAGGGCTCTAACGCTGATCCACGCCCCAGCCCCTCACTGTGGATTCTAGACAAGGGCTCTACCCTGAGCCGCGCCCCAGCCCCTCACTGTGGATTCTAGACAAGGGCTCTACCGCTGAGCCACGCCCCGGCCCCCCTCACTGTGGATTCTAGCAAGGGCTCTATCCCCACGCCCCTCACTGTGGATTCTAGACAAGGGCTCTATCGCTGAGCCACGCCCCCAGCCCCTCACTGTGGATTCTAGACAAGGGCTCTACCGCTGAGCCACGCCCCAGCCCCTCACTGTGGATTCTAGACAAGGGCTCTGCTCGCAGCCCGCCCCAGCCCCTCACTGTGGATTCTGGACAAGGGCTCTACCGCTGAGCCACGCCCCCAGCCCCTCACTGTGGATTCTAGACAAGGGCTCTAACGCTGATCACGTCCCCGGCCCCTCACTGTGGATTCTAGACAAGGGCTCTACCGCTGAGCCACGCCCCCGGCCCCTCACTGTGGATTCTAGACAAGGGCTCTACCGCTGAGCCACGCCCCCAGCCCCTCACTGTGGATTCTAGACAAGGGCTCTAATGCTGATCACGTCCCCAGCCCCTCACTGTGGATTCTAGACAAGGGCTCTACCGCTGAGCCACGCCCCCAGCCCCTCACTGTGGATTCTAGACAAGGGCTCTATCGCTGAGCCACGCCCCCAGCCCCTCACTGTGGATTCTAGACAAGGGCTCTAACGCTGATCCACGCCCCCAGCCCCTCACTGTAGATTCTAGACAAGTGCTCTACTGCTGAGCCACGCCCCCAGCCCCTCACTGTGGATTCTAGACAAGGGCTCTACCGCTGACCACGCCCCCAGCCCCTCACTGTGGATTCTAGACAAGGGCTCTACCCCTGAGCCACGCCTCCAGCCCCTCACTGTGGATTCTAGACAAGGGCTCTACCGCTGAGCCACGCCCCCAGCCCCTCACTGTAGATTCTAGACAAGTGCTCTACTGCTGAGCCACGCCCCCAGCCCCTCACTGTGGATTCTAGACAAGGGCTCTACCGCTGAGCCACGCCCCCAGCCCCTCACTGTGGATCCTAGACAAGGGCTCTACCGCTGAGCCACGCCCCCAGCCCCTCACTGTAGATTCTAGACAAGTGCTCTACCGCTGAGCCACGCCCCCAGCCCCTCACTGTGGATCCTAGACAAGGGCTCTACCGCTGAGCCACGCCCCCAGCCCCTCACTGTAGATTCTAGACAAGGGCTCTACTGCTGAGCCACGCCCCCAGCCCCTCACTGTGGATTCTAGACAAGTGCTCTACCGCTGAGCCACGCCCCCAGCCCCTCACTGTGGATTCTGGAGGCCCTGGTGCGCCCATTCTCACTTTTCCTCTCTCTGTCTCTAATAAACAAATAAATAAAATAGCCGGGCGTGGTGGCGCACGCCTTTAATCCCAGCACTCGGGAGGCAGAGGTAGGAGGATCGCCATGAGTTCAAGGCCATCCTGAGATTGCATAGTTAATTCCAGGTCAGCCTGGGCCAGAGTGAGACCCTACCTCGAAAAACCAAAATAAATAAATAAATAAATAAATAAATAAATAAATAAATAAAAAATAAATAAATAAATAAAATAAAAATAAAATCTTAAAAAAGCCGGGCGTGGTGGTGCACGCCTTTAATCCCAGCACTCGGGAGGCAGAAGTAGGAGGACCATGTGAGTTCAAGGCCACCCTGAGACTACATAAATTAATTCCAGGTCAGCCTGGGCCAGAGTGAGACCCTACCTCGAAAAAAAAAAAAAAAAAGAGTTCTCAGTGTCTTGGCTCAGCTTTGTGCATGGAAAGATCCCAGCCGAGGGTGGGCTAGCAAGAGGCAAGGGTTTGCAAAGCAGGACAGAGAAATCTGGACGTGGTGAGACAGCGGGTGGCAGAGGGGTGGTGTGCTGCTGGAGGGGCATCAAAGGAGTCCAGGCATGGTCCTAGGGGTGCACAGACAAGGAATGGCTGCTGCTTGTGGGTGACGGGCTGGCCCCAACTGCACCAGGCTGCCTGCCTCTCCTCTTTTGTCTACTCTGGATTCACTTCAACAGATATCTCCTCAGACACAAGTGGACAAAGTCCACACGGAGCTGAAAGAGGTAGGGACTCAAGTTTAACAGAAAGAGAATACTTGTCAGAGAGAGAGGTAGAGAGAGAGAGAGAGAGAGAGGGAGAGGGAGAGGGAGAGAGAGAGAGAGAACAACTCCAGGAAGAAAGAGGAACCGAGCTGGAGAGATGACTTAGTGGTCAAGGCGCTTGCCTGCAGAGCCTAAGGACCCAGGTTGGATTCCCCACAACCCATGTAAGCCAGATGCACAAGGTGGCTCATGTGTCTGGAGTTTGTTTGCAGTGGCTAGAGGCCTTGGTGCAACCATTCTCTCTCTCTCATAAATAATTTTTAGAGTTGGAGAGATGGCTTAGTGGTTAAGCTCCTAAGCCTAAAAACGCTGGTTCCACTCTCCAGAGGTTCCAATCTCCAGGTCCCACATTTAGCCAGATACAAAGTGATGCAAGGGCGCAATGCCGCACTTGACCACAAGGGGGCGCGCACATCTGGATTTCATTCTCAGCAGCTGAGAGGCTGCTGGTGCACCCATCTCTATCTTCCTTCCTCTCCCTTTCTCTCTGTCTCTCTCAATAAATAAATAAATAAATAAATAAATAAATAAATAAATAAATAAATAAATAAATTTTAATAGTTTTTTTTTAATAACATGGGCTGGACAGATGGATTAGTGGTTAAGGCATTTGCCCACAAAGCCAAAGGATCCCAGTTTGATTCTCCAGGACCCATATAAGCCAGATACAAAAGGGGTGCATGCGTCTGGAGTTTGTTTACAGTGACTGGAGGCTCTGGCATGCCTATTCTCTCTCCCTCTGCCTCTTTCTCCCTCTCAAATATATATATTATTTTTGGTTTTTCGAGGTAGGGTCTCACTCTAGCTCAGGCTGACCTGGAATTCACTATGTAGTCTCAGGGTGGCCTCGAATTCACGGCAATCCTCTACCTCTGCCTCCCAAGTGCTGGGATTAAAGGCGTGCGCTACCATGCCAGTCAAACTATATTTTTTTAAAAAAAGAACAGGAGGGCTGGAGGGATGGCTTAATGGTTAAGGTGCTTGCCTGCAAAGCCAAAGGACTCAGGTTCGATACTCCAGCACCCAGATAAAGCCAGATGCACAAGGTGATGCATGCGTCCGGAGTTCGTTTGCAGCGGCTGGAGGCCCTGGCACGCCCATATTCTCTCTCTCTCTCTCTCTGAGTCTCTCTCAAATAAATAAATAAAAATAGCCGGGCATGGTGGCGCATGCCTTTAATCCCAGCACTCGGGGGACAGAGGTAGGAGGATCACCGAGAGTTCAAGGCCACCCTGAGACTACATAGTGAATTCCAGTTCAGCCTGAGCCAGAGTCAGACCCTACCTCGAAAAACCAAAAATAAAGAAATAAATAAATAAAAATAATTTTTTAAGAAAAGAACAGAAGTAGGACCTATGGCTTGAGCAAGGAGCCCCAAGACCCTAGCATTACTCAGTAAAGGTCTCCATGCGCTGCCAGGCAGATGAAACACCTGCTGTGAGTGGCCCCGTGGGAGGGCCTGGAAACCACATCCCCGTGAAGGACAGACAGCTAAAGACAGCAGCCACAGGCCATGTGGGGTGGGCCCCAGGCTCCTGGGCTAGCAATGTTACTCCTGCTCACAGTGTGAACTGGGGCATGTCCCTTTGCCACTGGGACTCTCCAAAACACTCTGCCTTGGCTGACGGGAGGAGTCATGTGTTCAGAGATCATTACTGGCAGCGCCTGGTACAAACACAACACCCAGTTATCGTCACAGGCATGGCGGGTGGGGGAGCGGCGGCTATGAAAGAAAGGAGAAGCCATCATGGAGCTGCCTATGGAACCGGACCTGCTAGGAGGATATTCTGTGCAGGTAATTGGCTCAGTGTCCAGGAAGGCCCCGGGCGGGTGCATCTGTAAGGACATGGGCTTGGCGCACGCCTTTAATCCCAGCACTCAGGAGGCAGAGGTAGGAGGATCGCCGTGAGTTCGAGGCCAGTTTGAGACTACATAGTGAATTCTAGGTCAGCCTGGGCTAGAGCAAGACCCTACCTCAAAAAACAAAAACAAAACAAAATAAAAAAGATATTTGTAAATGGAGAGAGACAGACAGACAGAAGGCCAAGAAGAAGAAGTAAGAAAGGTTGAGAGCTGGAGGGATGGCTTAGCGGTTAAGGTATTTGCCTGCCAAGTCAAAGGACCCAGGTTCGACTCCCCAGGACCCACATAAACCAGATGCACAAGGTGGCGCATGTGTCTGAAGTTCATTTGCAGTGGCTGGAGGCCCTGGCACGCCCATTCTTTCCCTCTCTCTCTCAAATAACTTAAATAAATAAATAAAAATTAAAAAAAAATAAAGGTTGAGCAATTTGTGTCCACCCATGGCGGAGTCAGGACCAGCAGGAGCTCAAAGAAGTGAGAAAGTGTCCACCACAGCCTTGAGGGAGAAGGACAAGGAGAGAGAACCTCTGCTGACACCTTGACTTTGCACGTGTGGCCTGAGATCATACATTTCTGGGGCTTTTTGTTTGCTTATTATTAATATTTTTGTTTGAGGTAGGATCTTGCTATGTAGCTCAGACTGGCCCCAACCTCAATGTGTAGTCCATGCTACCTTTCAACCCACAGCGATCCTTCTACCTCTGCCTCCCAAGTGCTGGGATTAAAGGCTTGTGCCACGACGCTTGGCACGAGCCTTGCTTTATACCCATCTGTAGGATGGAATGGCACGAACTCGAAAGGGTCCATGTGGGGCTGGAGAGATGGCTTAGCGGTTAGACATTTGCCTGCAAAGCCAAAGGATCCAAGTTCAATTCCCCAGGACCCACGGAAGCCAGATGCACAAGGGGGTGCACACATCTGGAGTTCATTTGCAGTGGCTGGAGACCCTGGCGTGCCCTCTCTCTCTCTTTCTCTCTGCCTCTTTCTCTCTCTCAAATAAATAAATAAAATATTTAAAAAAATTTTAAAGGGTCCATGTGCACTGGTCAGCACCCTCCTGCTGGACACCCATCCCTGCTTCTTTATATTTTTGTTTTGTTTTGTTTGTTTGTTTGTTTGCCACAGAGCGTGGGTCATCCTTACCTGTGCTGTGAGCTGGATGGGTTGGGACAGGGTGAGCTGTGGGGTCCCTGGGGGCTGGCTGGCAGGCTGTGGTGGTGGCAGGTCACCTCCCCCAGAGGAGGCTGGGGGCTGCGAGGTGGAGGAGGAGGCAGAGGAGGAGGAAGAGGAGGAGGTGGAAGAGGAGACAGCGGCGGCGGCGGCGGCTGCGCTGGACTGTTGCACGGCTGCGGCCAGCAGCTGGGCCTGGGCTTGCTGTAGGAACAGCTGCTGCTGAGCGGGCATCAGAGCTGTGAGCTGCAAGGCGGCCAGAGGGCCAGAGGGAATGGGAGCACAGAAGGCAGAGGGGGGTTAGCGCCTGAGCCAAGCAAGTCAGGGAGCAAAGGTGCCCAGAAGAAAGGGGTTGGAAGGCAAGAGGCAGGTATGAGAGAGTGGCCAGTGGCCTCGGTGGGTCACATGACCGTCCTACAACGTGACGGGAGGCAGCAGTTCGAGTCCCCAGTCTGGTCGCACTCTTGAGTACTTACCCCAGCGAGCTGGCTGCCCGTCAACATCAGCTGGGCCTGGGGCAGATGAGTCTGAGTCGGCTGGGGGGGCGGGGGAGCTGCTGGGGCTGTGTCACCACTGGGGTCTTCGGCCTTGATCTGGGGAGGAGAGAGGCAGGGTCCGGGACCCCAGAATGTTAAGTGGAGGCCAGAGAGAATGCCCACCTGTGAACCAAAGAGAGGGCACATGTGTGGCATGGCCGCCTTGGGCTGGCTCAAGAGGAGCGGGCAAGAGTAGAGGCAAGGCCGTGGGTTGAGGCCTCTGACCTCTTCTCTGGCCTCAGTGACCTTGTCAGTCAGGGCTAACACACCATCTCACCCAGACTCCCTGCAGGACAAGCTACCAGGGAAGAGCGCCTCTCTCCTCCTGGGAGTTAGCTTCCTCGTCTGTAAATGAGGAATAGTATCACTAGGAGCCTGGGAGGGGGCGCGGGGGAGGGGGGTTCTGAGACCCACCTGTGCCCCTCATTTGCACCAGCTAACGGCTGCATATAGCTCTTACTTGTGGAGTAAGACTTTGTTGGATAGAAGGACATGACAGGAGGGCCAGAGTAAAGTACTCGCTTGCAAGCGTGGGGATCTGAGTTCAAGCCCCATGTTAAAAAATAAAAAATTGGGGGCCAGGCATGGTGGCGCACGCCTTTAATCCCAGCACTCGGGAGGCAGAGGTAGGAGGATTGCCATGAGTTTGAGGTCACCCTGAGACTACATAGCTAATTCCAGGTCAGCCTGGACCAGAGTGAGACCCTACCTAGAAAAACCAAAAAAAAAAAAAAAAAAAAAAATAAAAAAAAAAAAAAATTGGGCTGGAGAGATGGCTTAGTGGTTAAGGTGTTTGCCTGCAAAGCCAAAGAAATTTTTGAAAATATGATAAAATAAAAAATAAAATTTAAAACATTTAACAAACAAAAAAAGGCCTGGAGAGATGGTTTAGCTATCAAGGCCTTACCTGCAAAGCCAAAGGACCCAGGTTCAATCCCCCAGGACCCACGTAAGCCAGATGCACACGGTGGCGCATGCACCTGGAGTTCATTCACAGCAGTTGGATAACCTGGCACACCCGTTCTCTTTCGCTCTCTCCCAAATAAATAAAAATAAAATGTTTTAAAAAATGGGGCTGAAGAGTTGGCTTAGCAGCTAAGGCACTTGCCTGCAAAGCCAAAGGACCTCGGTTCAATTCCCCAAAACCCACATAAGCCAGATACACAAGGTGGCACATGCATCTGGAGTTCATGTGCAGTGGCAGGAGGCCCTGGCATGCCCATTCTCTAATCTATCTGCCTCTTTCTCTCTGTCTGTCGCACTCAAATCAAATAAAAATTAAAAATAAGATTTTAAAAAAGGTTGTGGCACATGATCCCTGCACTCGAGAGGCAGAGGTGGGAGGATGAGTTCGAGACCAGCCTGGGACTACAGAGTGAGTTTCAGGTCAGCCTGGGTTACAGTGAGACCCTGACTCAGAAAAAAAAAAAAAAAAAAAAAGGTGTAATCACACCTGAGTAATGACACCCACGGTTGTCCTCTGGCTTCTACATGCCTATGCACACACATACAGGGTACCCACATGTACACACGTGCCTGCATGTGTGTTCATGCGCACATATGCGCACACGTACACACACACAGGTCCTAGAGTATTAAAAAAAAAAACCCAGGCTAGAGAGATGGCTTAGCAGTTAAGATGCCTGCCTGCCAAGCCTGCCTAAGAACGCCTATTTGATTCTCCAGATCCCACATTTAGCCAGACGCAAAAAGTGACGCAAGGGTGTAATGCTGCACCTGCCTACAAGGGGGCACATGTGTCTGGAGTTCGTTCACAGGGGCTGAGAGGCTGCTGGCGCACCCATTCTCATTCTCTCTCTCTCTCTGCCTCTCTTTCTCAAATAAAAATAAAAAAATCACCACCTAGAACCAGACACGGTTGTTCGCACCTGTAATCCTACCACTCAGGAGGCTGAGGCAGAGAGACTGTGACTTCAAGACTAGCCTGGGCTACACGAAACTTATCTCAAAAAAAAAAAAAAATAAGCCAGGCGTGGTGGTGCACGCCTTTAATCCCAGCACTCGGGAGGCAGAGGTAGGAGGATCACCGCGAGTTCGAGGCCACCCTGAGACTACATAGTTAATTCCAGGTCAGCCTGGACCAGAGTGAGACCCTACCTCGAAAAACCAAAAAAAAAAAAAAAAAAAAAAATAGTGAGTTGCAATAAAACTTGGTAGCAGAGGCCAATAAGCTAGGAAGGGGCTATGAGGGAGGAAGGAGAAGGGAGGACTTAATAGGGAGGTATTGTGTATATGTAAGTAGAAGAACAGATTACTAGGGGTGAAAAGGCCTATGTGAGGTCAGGGGAAGGGATTGAGTGAAGGAAGGTAGGGGAAGGTTAATGAAAATCTAAGAGGATATGAAAAAGTCCTATGGGCCAGGCGTGGTGGCGCACGCCTTTAATCCCAGCACTCGGGCGGCAGAGGTAGGAGGATCGCCGAGAGTTCGAGGCCACCCTGAGACTACATAGTTAATTCCAGGTCAGCCTGGACCAGAGTGAGACCCTACCTTGCAAAACCAAAAAAAAAAAAAAAAAAAAATATGGAAATCTACTTTTTTGGACAATGGCACCAGAGATGGGATACCTCCAGTGAGTTGCTGGCCAGGGAGGTCTCTGATGTCCCCCAAAACATTCCAGGCCATTGCTGAGGCCCTTGGTTTCCCACCAGGAATAGATGGTAAGACCCTATTGCTGAAGATGCCACATACTTGGGCTGCAAGGTCACTGAGAAATCCTGCTAGAGCTGAGCTGGAAACCTCCTCCATGTGGACTGACAGAAAGTTGGAAAAAACCATGCTGCATGTAGTTCCATGGGAGAGAGAAATAATCAATGGAGATAAACAACAGTGGACACTGCAAGCCTTTGGCCAGCCAGGCCAAATGAGTCAACGGGTGCAATAGTGGCATGTCTGTTATGGGGTAAGCCAATCGCTCTCTAATTGGACTGGAGGCCCGCTCCATGGGAGGGAATACATGCCTGATACTGAAAAACTTTGATGGGGGAAGTCATGAGCCCTAGGGGTGTAACGTCTGCTGGTGTCTGGCTAAATGCATATATTATGCTCATCAAACTGCCTGGTAAGCACTTCCCGTAATGTCCATACCCATATATTAATGCTACTCTCACTTTTGGTTAGAGAAGCTTTTCTTCAGATGGCAGTGACCTTGGGATGATTCAGAAGGCACCATGGTGCTGAGAAGAAGTGACAGAGGAGTGCTCAGCACTGAAACATCTCTATCACACCCTCAAGGGCTCAGGGTCCATTGCAGAAAAGGGGGAGGAAAGAATGTAAGAGCCAAAGGAAGGGTAGGACTGCTTACAATGCACTCTTCCACACAAAATGGCCTGGATATCCATGACCTTGCAGTGCCCAACACTACCTACACAAGACTATCATAATAGGAGGAAAAGATGATGACATCAAAATAAAAGACAGACTGATTGAGAGAGGGAGGCAATATGATGGAGAGTGGAGTTGTGAAGGGGAAAGTAAGGGGGGAGGTTATTATCATGGTTTATTGTCTATAATTATGGAAGTTGTCAATAATAAAAAAAAATAAAAAAAGAGCCAGTAGGGCTGGAGAGATGGCTTAGCGGTTAAGGCGCCTGCCTCCTAAGCCTAAGAACGCTGGTTCCAATCTCCTCCAGGTCCCACGTTTAGCCAGATGCAAAGTGACACAAGGGCGCAAGGGCGCAATGCCGCACTTGACCACAAGGGGGCGCATGCATCTGGATTTCATTCACAGCAGCTGAGAGGCTGCTGGCGCACCCATCTCTATTTGTCTCCCTCTCTGTCTCTCTCTGTGTCTCTCTCAAAAAAAAAAAAAAAAAAAAAAAGAGCTAGTAGTGGTTAAGGCATTTGCCTGCAAAGCCAAAGGACCCAGGTTCAATTCCCCAGGACCCACGTGAGCCAGATGCACGTGGCACATACGTCTGGAGTTCATTTTCAGTGGCTGGATGCCCTGGAGTGCCCATTCTCTCTCTCTATCTGCCTCTTTCTCTCTGTTTCAAATAAATACATATATATTTTTTTAAATAGCCAGGCATAGTGGCACACACCTTTAATACAAGCACTCAGGAGGCAGAGGTAGGAGGCTCATTGTGAGTTTGAAGCCAACCTGAGACTACATAGTGAATTCCAGGTCAGCCCAGGCTAGAGCAAGACCCTACCCAACAACAACAACATAGATAAATGAAAAGAACACGAACCACGCACAGTTATAGAGATAAGCAGACGGTATGAATGGGTAACGTGGATCGGGGTGGAGAAGGATGGTCTGGGGAGAGCGTTGGCTCTCCTGCTTGAACTAGCCACTCGTGTCAGAGAGTACAACAGATACATCGCCCAGGACAGCAGGGCACCATGCTATCCCTGAGCTTTGGACAAGCTGGACATGGCCCAGGGGATGCTAGTCTCCAGCCTCTCTGCCCCGTGGTCCATGAAGGTAGGTCCTTCCCTTCCCCCCTCTGTGATATGGAGGTACCTTGAAACACACACACACACACACACACACACACACACACACCAGCATTGAGCCATTGGCTGAAAGGCCACTGTCTAAGAGCACATGGTGAAGTGAGAGCTTGATACTTTCATGGCCAGAGCAGGCATTAAAGACCTTCCTTCAACCCAGTGTCCCATTTTGCAAAAGGAGGGCTGGAGAGATGGCTTAGCGGTTAAAGCGCTTGCCTGCGAAGCCCAAGGACCCATGTTCAACTCTCCAGATCCCACGTAAGCCAGACACACAGAGGTGAGGCAAGCATAAGGTCGCACATGCCCACTAGGTGCAACAAGCGTCTGGAGTTTGATTGCAGTGGCTGAGGCCCTGGCATGCCAATTTTCTCTCTCTTGCTCTCTCTAAAAAATATAAAATAAAATGAAAGAGACAGGGTGGCACAGCAAGTTGGCAGAGGTGGCAACATTTAGAATACAGACAGATGAACAGACATACAGAGGCACAGGAAATGGCAGATCCTGGGGTCTCAGATTATAAGACACAAGTGTGAAAAGTTTTAGGGATCCAGTAATGACATATGAAATGACACGGTTAGAAGTCAGGGACAACAACTGGAGGGATGGCTCAGCAGTTAAAGGTGCTTGCTTGCAAAGCCTGATGGCCTGGGTTTGATTCCCTAGTACCCACATAAAGCCAGATGCACAAAGTTGTGCATGTGCCTGGAGTTTGTTTGCAGTGGCAGGAGGTCCTGGCATGCCTATTCTCTCATAAATAAATAATGTAAAAAATTATTTTAGAGAGAGCAAGAGAGAGACAGACAGACAGAAAGAGAGAGGACTGACGTGCCAGGGCCTCAGCCACTGCAATTGAATTCCAGACTCTTGCGCCACCTAGTGGGCACGTGCGACCTTGTGCTTGCCTCACCTTTGTGCATCAGGCTTACATGGGATCTGGAGAGTTGAACATGGGTCCTTAGGCTTCACAGGCAAGCGCCTTAACCACTAAGCCATCTCTCCAGTCCAATAAGTGATTTAAAAAAAACAGAAGTCAAAGATAGGCTCTATCAGGGGCAAGAAAGGGTTCTGGGAGGCAGCTCATACTCTGTCTTGTGTGTTTTTTTTCTTCTTTTTTTTTATAAAATAATAGGCAGGTAGAGAGAGAGAGAATGGGTGCACCAGGGCCTCCAGCCACTGCAAATGAACTCCAGATGCATGTGCCACCTTGTGCATCTGGCTTACGTGGGTCCTGGGGAATCGAAATGGGGTCCTTTGGCTTCGCAGGCAAGCGCCGTAACTGCTAAGCCATTTCTCCAGCCCTGTCTTGTGGGTTTTGGGGTTTTTTGTTGTTGTTTTGTTTTGTTTTTTCGAGGTAGGGTCTCTGTAGCCCAGGCTGACCTGGAATTCACTATGTAGTCTCAGGGTGGCCTCGAACTCACAGGGATCCTCCTACCTCTGCCTCCTGAGTACTGGGATTAAAGGCGTGTGCCTCCACGCCCGGCTCTGTCTGGTGATTTTTTGATAGGGTCTTACTATGTTGCCCAGGGTGACCTTGAACTCAGGGTGATTCTCTTACCTTATCCCATTCCCTAATGCTAGGATTACAAGAGTGTGCTGTCTCGCCTGGTTTTCTTTCTTTCTTTCTTCCTTCCCCCCCCCTTTTTTTTTTTTTTTTTTTTTTGTTGTTTTTTTGAGGTAGGTTCTCACTCTAGCTCAGGTTGATCTGGAATTCACTCTGTAGTCCCAGGGTGGCCTTGAACTTGTGGCAATCCTCCTACCTCTGCCTCCCGGAGTGCTGGGATTAAAGGCGTGCGACTCCACGCCCAGCTTTATTATTTATTTAAGAAGAAGAGAAAGAGAGGCAGATAGAAGGAAAGAATGAGCACACCAGGGCCTCTGGCCACTGCAAATGAATTCCAGATATATGTGCTACCTGTGCATCTGGCCTACATGAGTACTGGGGAATTGAACCTGGGTCCTTAGGCTTCTTAGGCTAACGCCTTAAGTGTTAAGCCATCTCGCCAGCCCCCGCTTTGTTTTGTTTTGAGAAAGTATCTCGTTAAGTTGTCCAGGCTGGCCTGAAACTCGCTACTACAGCCCAGACTGGTCTCTAACGCCAACTCTTGTTTTAGCTTCTTGATGCCCGCCGTGCCTGGCTAGGAGAATGTTGCCAACATCTCTCTATTGCTGGGTAATTTCCCTTTCAGCCAGCTTAGAAGAGGCCCCGGGTTTATATATACCCTTGAGCACCATCAGTACATATGTGGGTCTTAGGTAAATTTTTTCTTTTTTGGTTTTTTAAGGTAGGGTCTCACTCTAGCCCAGGCTGACCTAGAACTCACTGTATAGTCCCAGACTGGCCTTGAACTCACAAAGATCCTCCTACCTCTGCCTCCCGAGTGCTGAGATCAAGGGCATGTGCCACCATGCCTGGCTGCTCTGCATAAAATTTAATAATGATTGCGTTTTCTCCCCTCTCTCTCTTTCTTTCTTTCTTTCCTTCTTCTGTTTTGTTTTGTTTTTGTTTTTGTTTTTCGAGGTAAGGTGACTTGGAATTCGCTATGTAGTCTCAGGCTGGCTTCAAACTCACAGTGAGCCTCCTACCTCTGCCTCCCCGAGTGCTGGGATTAAAGGCGTGCGCCACCATGCCTGGCTATTTTCTCTCTCTCTCTCTCTCTCTCTTTTTTTGTCATTGTATTTTTTTGTTTGTTATTTTCAAGGTAGGGTCTTGCTCTAGCTCAGGCTGGCCTGGAATTCACTATGTAGTTTCAGGCTGGCTTCAAACGGTAATCCTCCTACCTCTGCCTCCCTGAGTGCTGGGATTAAAGGTGTGTGCCACCATGCCCAGTCATATAGATATATTTGAGGCATGGTCTTCCTGTATCTCAGACTGGCCTTGACTTCACTATATAACTGAGGATGACCTTGACCTTGAATTTATCCTCCTCCTACCTCCACCTCCTGAGTGTTGGGGGTTACAGGTATGCACAATCACTCCTGGTTTATATGGTATTGGGGATCAAACTCAGGGCTTCGTGCATGCTAAGCACTCTACCCACTGAGCTTCATTCCCCACCGATCATTGTATTTGTTTCTATGGCAACTAACCCTGGGTTTCCATTCATGAAATTTCCATTTAAAAACCATTTGTTCAAGCTGCTGAAAAAAAAATGAAGCCCTTCATGAGTTGATAACTGTCGAAAGGGACTGATGGGGAGGAGTGTTTTTATTATACTCTTCTGTTTTTATGTCTGTTTCACATTTTCCATAATAAAGTATTTTTAAAAAAAAACTGAGAACTTTAACAAAATTATTATGACAGTAACAATCCACCGCAGTATGTAAATACATCTGAGTTGAGGGCAGAAGCATTTGGGGAAAATACTGGCCTAGGAAAGATGGAGAGAGGTTGAGGGACCGGGACGAGAGAAACAGGGCTGAAACATGAGCCAGGCATGGTGGCACACGCCTTTAAACCCAGCACTGGGGAGGCAGAGGTCGGAGGATCATCATGAGTTTGAGGCAACCCTGAGACTGCATAGCGAATTCCAGGTCAGTCTGGGCTAGAGTGAGACCCTACTTTGAAAACAAAACAAACAAACAAAAAAAACAATCTGGGCTGGAGAGATGGCTTAATGGTTAAGGCACCTGCCTGAGAATCCTAAGGACCCAGGTTCCACTCCCCAAAACCTACATAAGCCAGATGCACAAAGTGACTCACGTACACAAGTTGTACATGCACATAAGGTGGTGCATGCGTCTAAAGTTTGTTTGCAGCGGCTAAGGTTCTGGTGTGCCAATTCTCTCTCTTGCTCTCTCTCATAATAAAAATAAAGGGGCTGGCTTAGTGGTTAAGGTGCATGCCTGCGAAGCCTAAGGACCCAGGTTTGCTTCTCCAGGTCCCACGTAAGCCAGATGCACAAGGTGGTGCACGCATCTGGAGTTCGTTTGCAGTGGCTAGAGGCCCTGGCATGCCCACTCTCTCTGAATAAACAAATAAATTAAAATAAATTTTAAAATAAATAAGTAAATAGGGCTGGAAAGATGGCTTAGTGAATAAGGTGCTTGTCTGTAAAGCCACCCATGTTCAGTTCCCCAGGACCCACAAAAGCCAGTTGCAGTAAGTGGTATATGTGTCTGGAGTTGTTTTCAGG
The DNA here is from genome assembly GCA_036365145.1 of Orientallactaga sibirica. NCBI lineage: Eukaryota > Metazoa > Chordata > Mammalia > Rodentia > Dipodidae > Orientallactaga > Orientallactaga sibirica. Next base: position 541,284 of record JAEOAD010002566.1, on the reverse strand, counting down.
GTGGCTGAAGGCCTGGTGTGCCTACTCGCTCTCTTTTTTTCCTTTTTTTTTTTTTTTTGGGGGGGTGGTGTTCAAGATAGGGTCTCGCTGTAGCCCAGGCTGACCTGGAATTCACTACATAGTCTCAGGCTGGCCTCCAACTCTGACAATCCTCCTACCTCTGCCTCTCAAATTCTAGGATTAAAGGAGTGTGCCACCACGCCCAGCTCTCTATCTGCCTCTTTCTCTCAAATAAAGAAATGTTTAAAAATAATTAAATAAAACTTTTTTTTTTTTTTTTTTTTTTTTTGGTTTTGCGAGGTAGGGTCTCACTCTGGCCCAGGCTGACTTGGAATTAACTATGTAATCTCAGGGTGGCCTCGAACTCTCAGCGATCCTCCTACCTCTGCCTCCCGAGTGCTGGCATTAAAGGCGTGCGCCCCTGCGCCCGGCTGAAACTTTTTTTTTTTTAAAAGATCCCTGAAGCTATGGGGGGTGGGGGGGAGAGTCAGGGTGGCTGATTGAAAGTGTCAGGTACTGAAAATACTTGGTCACACAGCGTTTTGTCTTCCCAGCATGGGGACACAACCAGCCGCTAAAAGGACACTCAGGGACCATCCATTCTGACTACCTCCCACCCCCTCAACCCCACTAATGTTAGAGAAGTGGAAACTAAGAAACCCAGAGAGGGGAAGTGACTTTCCCATGGTCAGAGAGCAAAGCTGTGACTGGGTGGGGAGCAGTTCTGAGCGTCCCACCCTCCTCTGGTCAGAGTCAGGGTTTTTTTTTTTTGGTTTTTCGAGGTAGGGTCTCCCTCTAGCTCAGGCTGACCTGGAATTCACTATGTAGTCTCAGGCTGGCCTGGAATTATCTTTTAGTCTCAGGGTGGCCTCGAACTCACAGTGATCCTCCTCCGTCTGCCTCCCGAGGGCTGGGATTAAAAGCCTGCGCCACCACGCCCGGTTTTCAGTTGGGGTTTTTGTTGGTGTCTCTCCACCCTAACTACTCCCTTTCCCATCTTTGGACTTGTCTGCGCTCCCCAACCCCTATACCCATCCATTCCAACACTCCAGACTGGAGGATGGAGACCTAGGTCCAGGAAGCTGCCCAGGAACCCCAGGGGTACCAACCTAGCACAGGACACATTCGAGATTCTGAACTTGACCACCAGGTGACCCTGTCCTTCTCCACCACCGTCTCTTGCCTCCCCACAGCTGTCCTGGCTGGGTCTGCCACCCCCACCCCCACACACACACACACACACACACACACACACACACTTAGGGCCCACTCGTGTGAGTGTGTGTACTGGGGACAGGCTGCCTCAGACCCCTTTGGCCAGGGAAGTAGGGATGGGGGTGGGGCCTTGGCTTCCTGTTGTTCATTGCCCTGGGGCTCCGGGGGGGATTTCCCTGGCCACCCCCACCCCCTAGGGAAGGGGAAGGAGCCTGGGTGAGTCACAGGCCTGGGGCAGGAACCAGAGGGTGAGAATGGGCAAGAGCCACTGGGTGCTCTTGCAGGACCCGGCCCCATGGCACATAAGCCAAAGACTTCCCCCCCCAAACCCTCAAGCCCCACCCATTCCCTGGACATTCCCACGGGCACTTACCTTGGTGCTGGGGCCAGTTGGCGACACGGAGAACGGGGAGGTCTTATTCTGGGGGTTCTGTGAAAAGAGAGTTAGGGCCAGGGGGAATGGAAAGTGTATTCAATACCTTCAGACACTCCCCTCCCCCCCCAGCAGCTGTGCAGAGTCCCTCCCTCCCTCCCTCCCTCCTTCTCTCCTTCCTTCCCACACTCCTGACCTGATGGTTAGTGTCTGGTCCATTTCTCTCAGTGTCTGCAAAGATAGGAAAAGGGTGTGTTGTCCTGAGCCACCCTCAACCCCATCTGCCCATTCCCAAGCCTCTGCCCTCCTCACCCACCTGTGTGCTCTGATGGGGAATCCAGACCTTGCTTCTCGGCCTCCAGGGGCTTAGACATTCTTATTTCTGGGGGTAGATAGAGAAAAAAAAAAAAAGATGAAAGTGAAAAGCCAAAACAACAACAAAACAAAAAAAAGCTGGGTGTGATGCATGCCTTTAATCCCAGCACTTGGGAGGCAGAGGTAGGCGGATCACTGGGAATGATGGGCTACAGTGAGCCAATTTAATCAAAGCCAGCACTCCCAGCACTCAGGAGGCAGAGGTAGGAGGATCGCCGTGAGTTCAAGGCCACCCTGAGACTACATAGTGAATTCCAAGTCAGTTTGGGCTACAGTGACACCCTACCTCAAAAAAAAAAAAAGTTGTGGGAAGGGAAAGGAAGCCTGGAGGGTTCTTGAACTTTCTCCCCCCCTCCCCACAACCCCCACCTCAAGCCTTTTCCAAATCCCCTCCCACCCCTGATACCTCTGAAGTGTCTATTTGGATAGCTCTGGCAGGACAGGAGAGGGGCCCTGGGCCTTTGAGGAATCGTGCTTGAATTTCTCACCCCTCTGAAACATGGTAACAGGGCTGTCCCCCACTCTGAGGCACGGAGGTGGGGTGCAAGGTAAAGATGGTCATGACAAGACAGCAGTTACCCAGGGGAGAAAAACCAGTGAGGTTGCCAAGGAGCCAGTTCGACCTCTGACCTCCTCCCCGGGCCGTGCCCCATCAGGTTTCGGGTGAGACATGTTTTCCACTCTGCCATGTGGGCTTGGGAGATGTGATAGAGTTGCAGTGTCCCCAAAGGAGGGAGCTGTCAGATCTCACGCTGTGATTCAGCCATCCTCAGGCCCACCACTTTCCCGGGCCCACCTTCCTCCCACTGGCCTTTCCGTCCTGGGTGCAGTGCACAAGGCCTGGCACCTCCCACCCTGCTGCTCGCTAACCCCAACACCATCCAAGCTCGACCCTGGCCTTCAATCTAGTCATAGACTTTTTTTTTTTTTAATTTTACTTTATTTATGTTTGAGAGAGAGGAAAGAGGCAGAGAGAGAGAGAATAGACACACTAGGGCCTTCAGCCACTGCAAACGAACTCCAGACACATGTGCCACCTTGTGCATCTGGCTTATGTGGGTCCTGGGGCATCAAACCTGGGGGGGTCCTAGGCTTTGCAAGCAAGTGCTTTAACCGCTAAGCCATTTCTCCAGCCCTAGTCATAGACTTTACTGGGCCTGCAGCCTTGAATCCTGGCTGTACCCTGAAACACACCCCCATTCTGCAGTTCCTCAGACCCAGGAAATGGAGAGAGCGAGAAGGGGAGGTGAGTGAAGTGGGTACTAGCGAAACAGACTGACAGAAACACCCTCAACGCATACCAACACCTACCGTGCAAAGATGCGTGTTTGCCAGCACCCTGCACAGAGCTAAACCAGGTCCAGAGTTCACATAAGTCATTGAGGCTGATATGGTCCCATTTCACAGAGGAGGAAACCGAGGACCAAGGGGTGGGAGTTCCCTCCCCAAGTACTTGGCAAGACAACAGAGCAACTGTGGTGCCCTGATTCAGCCTGGGTTCCCCCACCCTGCTGGGCTAACAGGCTTCATGTCTGACTTCCAGCCACCTCATCTCCAATAATTCACACTCAAAGCTCCCATCCTGCCTGGGCACCCCATAAATCTGGCCGTCAGCCTCTATGTAGTTCAGGGTGGCCTCGAACTCACGGTGATCCTCTTACCTCTGCCTCCCGGGTGCTGGGATTAAAGGCGTGTGCCACCACACCTGGCTATATAAATATATTTTTTAAAATAGCTTGTTGGTGGCGCTTTAATTCCAGCACTCGGGAGGCAGAGGTGGAGGATGAGAGTCGAGGCCACCCTGAGACTTAATCCCAGGTCAGCCTGGACCAGAGTGAGACCCTACCTCGAAAAACCAAAAAAATAAATAAATAAAAATAAAATATTGTTCGCCTGGCGTGGTGGCACATGCCTTTAATCCCAGCACTTGGGAGGCAGAGGTAAGAGGATCACCATGAGTTCAAGGCCACCCTAAAACTACATAGTGAATTCCAGGTCAGCCTGAGCTGCAGTGAAACCCTACCTGGAAAAAACAAAACATAAAAAAGAGAGGGGGGATGCTGGAGAGATGGCTCAGAGGCTAAGGCACTTGCCTGCAAAACCTAAAAGCCTGACTACCTGAGTTTGATTCCCCAGTACTCACTTAAAGCCAGATGCACAATGGCACACTCGTCCAAAATTCATTTGCTGTGGCGGGAGGCCCTGGCATGCCCGTTCTCTACCTCTCTTTCCCTCTCTCTCTCTTTCTCTGTCTGTCCTCTCGCTATCTCTCTCTGCTTGCAAATAAACAAATAAAATATTTAAGGGAGCTGGAGATTGCTGTGAGTTCAAGGCCAGTCAGGGGCTACACCCTTTGTCTCTGTGTCTCTCCTTATTATATATCTCTGCTTGCAAATGAATAATAATAAAAGCTAAGAACAATCCACGCCCAGCTGCAGCACACAATCTTATTAGGGCAAAGGCCGGAGTGGTGGGGAGCAGATGCTGAGGACCTTCCCAGAGCTCAGAGCTCAGTCCCCTCCTTTTAATATTTTTAATTTATTTGACAGAGAGAAAGAGAGGGAGAGAGAGAGAGAATGAGTGCACCAGGGCCTCCAGCCACTGCAAACAAACTCCAGACACGTGCACCCCCTTGTACATCTGGCTTACATGGGTCCTGGGGAAATGAACCTGGGTCCTTTAGCTTTGCAGGCAAACGCCTTAACCGCTAAGCCATCCCTCCAGCCCACAGTTCCCATTGTTTAGGCACTGAATGGCTGGCTGCCCTGAAGAGAGATGCCAGAAGGTGTCAAAGGTGCCAGGAGATGATGGATCCTAGAAGTCAACCTTTCTCCAACCAATTACTGGACCATAAATCCATAAATCCCACCCCTCACAGGCCTGAACGACAGCCCACGCCTTCTCCCCAGTCGATCTCTCCAGTGGTGACCATACAGTCTGAGGGCAATCCCTATTATACTCTGCTATGCCTGGTCGTCCCCCCACACACATATACCCCAGCCTTCCATGGCTCCCCTCTCCTCAAGAAACATTGCATCCAGTGCCCGCTTCAGCAGCACATATACTAAAATTGGAACCATACATAGAAGATTAGCATGGCCCCTGCGCAAGGATGACACGCAAACTCGTGAAGTGTTCCCTATTTTTTTTTAGCACACCTTTAATAAATCCCAGCTCTCGGGAGGCAGAAGTAGGAGGATTGCAGAGAGTTCGAGGCCACCCTGAGACTACATAGGGAATTCCAGGTCAGCCTGGGCTAGAGCGAGATCCGACCTCAAAAAACTAAAAAACCGAGCCAGGCGTGGTGGCGCACGCCTTTAATCCCAGCACTAGGGAGGCAGAGGTAGGAGGATCGCCGAGAGTTCGAGGCCACCCTGAGACTACATAGTGAATTCCAGGTCAGCCTGAGCCAGAGTGAGACCCTACCTTGAAAAAACCAAAAAAAAAAAAAAAAAAAAAAAAAAAAACTAAACCAAACCAAACCAAACAAATTCCAGACAGGGGTCTAGAGAGATGAGCCAGAGGTTAAAGGTGCTTGCTTGCAACGCCTATCAAGCCTGGGTTCGAGTCTCCAGCACCCACGGAAAGCCAGACACACAAAGTGGCACGTGCGCCTTAAGTTCATTTACAGCAGCAAGAGTCCCTGATGTGCCCATACTGTCTACACTAGCAAATAAATAAAAAAAAAATTTTTTTTAATTCCAGCCGGACGTGGTGGCACACACCTTCCATCCAGCACTCAGGAGGCAGAGGTAGGAAGATCGCCATGAATTCAAGGCCACCCTGAGACTACATAGTGAATTCCAGGTCAGCCTGGGCTAGAGTGACACCCTCCCTCAAAAAACCCAAATAAATGGATGGATCTGGAAAGGATTATACTAAGTGAGGTAACCCAGGCTCAGAAAGCCTCATATGTGGATCCTAGCTACAAATGTATAGAGCTGTGTGTGAACTGGAACCAAAAATAGGTACAAGAAACCAGTAAGCTGGTAAAAGGCTATAAGGGAGGGAGGAAAGGGAAGGACTTAAGTGTATGGTATTGCACATATGTAACTAGAAGAACTGATTACAGGGAGGGGAATGGCCTAATCGAGGCCATGGGAAGAGAATGCGTAAAAGAAGGGCAGGGGAAGCCGGGCGTGGTGGCGCATGCCTTTAATCCCAGCACTTGGGAGGCAGAGGTAGGAGGATCGCTGAGAGTTCGAGGCCACCCTGAGACTGCATAGTTAATTCCAGGTCAGCCTGGACCACAGTGAAACCCTACCTCGAAAAACCAAAAAAAAAAAAAAAAAAAAAGGGCAGGAGGAGGGTCAATCTAAATTCAAGATATTGTGAACAAGACTTATGTAAAATTACTTTTTTGAGTAATGGCACATCTAGAAACTGTAGACTGTTACTAGAAAATTTTCAGTGCCTGGGATGGGATACCTTCTAGTGAGTTGTTGGCCAAGGAGGTCCCGGTAGCCTCCAAAACATTACAGGCTTTTGCCAAAGCCCTTGGTTTCCCTTGAGAAACAGATAGTAAGACCCTATTGCTGAAGACATCTCTTGCCTGAGAGGCAAGGTCACTGAGAAAGCAAGCTGGTGCTGAGCAGAAAACCAGCCAACTGAAAGCTGGAAAAAGCTGCACTGCATGCAGCCGTATGGGAGACAGAAGTCATCAGCCGTGAAAATAGTGGACACTGAATATTCAAGTTTGGCCATACAGGCCCAATGACTGAACGGGTGCAATAGTGGCATGTCTGCTCTTGGGGTAACCAACTGCTCCATAATTGGACTGAAGGCCCTCTCTACGGGAGGGAATACATGCCTGGTACTGAAAAACCTAAGTAAAAGTTTATGGTAGGTGAGGTCATGAGCCTTAGGGGTATAAAGCCTGCTCTTGTCTGACTAAATGTATATATTATTCCCACCAAGCTGCCCTGAAAGCACTACACTTAATGTTCATATTCACATATTAACGCTACTCTCACTTCTGGTTAGAGAAGCTTCTCTTTTCAGATGGTGGTGACCACTGGGATGACCCAAAAGGCAACATAGTGCTGAGAAGAAGGGATGGAGGAGTGCCCAGCACTGAAACACCTCTGTCACACCCTCCAAGGCTCAGGGTCCATTGTGGAAGAGGGGGCGGATAGAATGGAAGAGCCAAAGGAAGGGTATGACTTCTTACAATGCAACAGCCCAGACAGAAATTGGCCTCGATATCCATGACCTCGCAGTGCCTAGCAATACCTTCACAAGACCCTCATAATAGGAGAAAAAGACATTGACATCAAATTAAAAGGAAGACTAATGGAGAGAGGGAGGGGATATGATGGACACTGGAGTTCTAAAGTGGAATGGGGGGAGGGGAGGGAAATATCAGGTGTTTTTTGTATGTAAGTATAGAAGTTGTCAATAAAAAAAAAAGAACAGAAAAAAAATAAATAAAAGGGCTGGAGAGATGGCTTAGCGGTTAAAGAGCTTGCCTGCAAAGCCAAAGGGCGCACGCGTCTGGAGTTTGTTTGCAATGGCTGGAGGCCCTGGTGCATCCATTCTCTCTCTCTCTTTCTTTCTTTCTTTCTCTCAAATAAAGTATAAGCTTAAGCCCCCCCAAACAAAGTAACATTCCAGTCTTTAGGGTGTGGGTCTCTATCTTGCACTACTTCTGTCTCTTCCCATTTGTGCACCCTGTTTTTGGACAGACAGAACGCCTCTCCCTGCTTGGGGGTTCTTGGCAGGTTTTGTGACACCTCCTCTGAACACAGACGGGGCAGCCTCTAGGCTACTGGTTGAATTTGTTCCCCCCGCAAGTTCATACTCTCCATTCTAATCCCCAGTGCATCTTCATGCTAACTGCATTTGGAGATGGCATCTTTAAAACAAGTATCGCGGGCTGGGGAGATGACACAGCCGTTAAAGGCACTTGCTTGCGAAGCCTGACAGCCCAGATTCAATTCCCCAGTACCCATGTAAAGCCAGATGCATGACGTGGCTCATGTGTCTGGAGTCTGCTTGCAGCAGTAAGAGGCCCTGGCGTGTCCATACACTCTCTCCCTCCCTCTGTCTCCTCCCCCGTCTATCTCATTTGATCTCTCAAATAAATAAATAAAAACAAAAAAATTTTTTTATTTTGGTTTTTGGTCTCACTCTAGCCCAGGCTGTCCTGGAATTCACTCTGTAGTCTCAGGGTGACCTTGAACTCATGGCGATCCTCCTACCTCTGCCTCCCAAGTGCTGGGATTCATTAAAGGTGTGTGGCACCACACCCAGCTGAAAATGCTTGTTTATTTTTGAAAATGTTTTTTAAATACCTTTATCTGGGCATGGTGGAACATGTCTATAATCCTAGCACTTTGGAGGCTGAGGTAGGAGGATCACTGTGAGATTGAGGCCACCCTGGGGATACAGAGTTCCAGGTCAGCCTGGGCTAGAGTGAAATCATGCCTCAAAAATAAATAAATAAGAGCCGGGCATGGTGGCGCATGCCTTTAATCCCAGCACTCAGGAGGCAGAGGTAGGAGGATTGCCATGAGTTCAAGGCCACCCTGAGACTTCATAGTTAATTCCAGGTCAGCCTGGGCTAGAGTGAGACCCTACCTTGAAAAACCAAAATAAATAAATAAATAATTAATTAAATAAGGGCTGGAGAGATGGCTTAGCAGTTAAGGCGCTTGCCTGTGAACCCTAAGGACCCAGGTTCGATTCTCCAGGTTCCACGTAAGCCAGATGCACATGGTGGCGCATGCGTCTGGAGTTTGTTTGTAGTGGCTAGAGGCCCTGGCGTGCCTATTCTCTCCCTCTCTCTGTCTCTAATAAATAAAATTTAAAAATAAATAAAATAAAATATATATTTTAAAAAAGTACCAGGGCTGGGCAGTTGGCTCAGCAGTTAAAACCACCTGCTTGCAAGGCCTGCTGACTTGAGTTCAATCTCCCAGTACCTACTACATAAAGCCACACTCAAAGTGGCTTATGAGGCTGGAGTTCTTTTTTGCTTGTTTGTTTGTTTTTTGTGTTTTTGAGGTAGAGTTTCATATTAGCCCAGGCTACCTGGAATTCACTACGTAGTCTCAGGGTGGCCTCGAACTCTCGGCGATCATCCTACCTCTGCCTTCCGAGTGCTGGGATTAAAGGCGTGCGCCACCATGCCTGGCAAGGCAGGAGTTCTTTTGCAGTAGCAAGAAACTTTAGCGTGCACTCATGCACAAACATATACCCACAAATATGCCAATAAATAAATAACATTTTACCTTTTTAAAAAGTGCCAAAGGGGGACTGGAGAAATGGCTTAGCGGTTAAGGCATTTGCCTGTGAAGCCAAAGGATTCTGGTTCGATTCTCCAGGACCCATGTATGCCAGATACACAAGCCAGATACACATGCATCAGGAGTTTGTTTGCAGGGGCTAGAGGCCCTGGCATGCCCATTCTCTCTCTGTCTGCCTCTCTTCTATCTCTCTCCCTGCTTGCAAATAAATAAATAAATAAATAAATAAGTGCCAAAAGTGCTGGAGAGATGGCTCAGCCGTTAAGGCACTTGCCTGCAAAGCCTAAGGACCCAGATTTGATTCCCCAGGACCCATGTTAAAGCCAGATGCACAAGAGTTCGTCTGCAGTGGCTAGAGGACTTGGAGAGCCCATTCTCTCTTATCTGCTTCTCTCTCTCACACACAAATAAAATAAAATTTAAAAGTGCCAAAGGGCTGGAGAGATGGCTTAGTGGTTAAGGCGCTTGCAAGCCTAAGGACCCAGGTTCAACTCTCCAGGTCCCAAGTAAGTCAGACACACAAGGTGATGCAAGTATACAAGGTAGCACATGCGCACAAGGTGGAGCATGACGTGTCTGGAGTTTGATGACAGTGCCTGGAGGCCCAATTCTCTCTCTCTCTCTGTCTCACTCTCTTATATAAGAAACTTTAGCGTGCACTCATGCACAAACATATACCCACAAATATGCCAATAAATAAATAACATTTTACCTTTTAAAAAGTGCCAAGGGGGGCTGGAGAAATGGCTTAGAAGTTAAGGCATTTGCCTGTGAAGCCAAAGGATTCTGGTTCAATTCTCCAGGACCCATGTATGCCAGATACACAAGCCAGATACACATGCATCAGGAGTTTGTTTGCAGGGGCTAGAGGCCCTGGCATGCCCATTCTCTCTCTGTCTGCCTCTCTTCTATCTCTCTCCCTGCTTGCAAATAAATAAATAAATAAATAAATAAGTGCCAAAAGTGCTGGAGAGATGGCTCAGCCGTTAAGGCACTTGCCTGCAAAGCCTAAGGACCCAGATTTGATTCCCCAGGACCCATGTTAAAGCCAGATGCACAAGAGTTCTTCTGCAGTGGCTAGAGGACTTGGAGAGCCCATTCTCTCTTATCTGCTTCTCTCTCACACACACAAATAAAATAAAATTAAAAAGTGCCAAAGGGCTGGAGAGATGGCTTAGTGGTTAAGGCGCTTGCAAGCCTAAGGACCCAGGTTCAACTCTCCAGGTCCCAAGTAAGTCAGACACACAAGGTGATGCAAGTATACAAGGTAGCACATGCGCACAAGGTGGAGCATGACATGTCTGGAGTTTGATGACAGTGCCTGGAGGCCCAATTCTCTCTCTCTCTCTCTGTCTCACTCTCTTATATTAAAAAAAAAAAAAAAAAAAAAAAAGCCAAGTCTGTTGGGCTTGTCTCAAAAAAAAAAAAAAAAAAAAGTGCCAGGGCTGGAGAGATGGCTTAGTGGTTAAGGCACATACCTGTGAAGCCTAAGGACCCCAGTTCGATTCTCCAGGTTCCACGTAAGCCAGATGCACATGGCGGCGCATGCGTCTGGATTTCGTTTGCAGTGGCTAGAGGCCCTGGAGCACCCATTCTCTCTCTCTCTCTCACCCTCTCTCTGTCGCCAATAAATAAATTAAATTAAATTAAATTTTAAGAAAATAAAGCCAGTCTGTTGGGCTTGCCTCAAACAAACAAACAAAAAAGTGCCAAAACAAAGAGGAGGAGGAGGAAGAAATGACAACACAGATACATGGCGAGGCAAGACCATGTGAAGCCACTAGGAGAAGGTGGTTTTATCTGCAAGCCTTGGACAGAGGCCTTGGATAAACCCAGCCCTGCTGCAGAACCTTGACTTTGGATTTCTAGCCTCCAGAATTTCGAGAAAAAAACATCCATGAAGCATTCTTTTTTTTTTTTTTTTGAAGAAAAAAAAGGGCTGGAGAGGTGGCTTAGCGGTTAAGGCGCTTGCTTGCAAAGCCAAAGGACCTCGGTTCAATTCCCCAGGACCCAAGTAAGCCGGATGCACAAGGGGCCGCATGCGTCTGGAGTTCGTTTGTAGTGGCTGGAGGCCCTGACGTGCCCATTCTCTCTCTCTGCCTTTTTCCTTCTCTCAAATAACTAAAGATAAAATAAAATAAAAATAATCGTATTTTGGAGCTGGCGAGATGGCTTAGCAGTTAAGCACTTGCCTGTGCCTGTGAAGCCTAAGGACCCCGGTTCGAGGCTCGATTTCCCCAGTACCCATGTGAGCCAGATGCACATGGTGGCTCATGCGTCTGGAGTTCGTTTGCAGTGGTTAGAGGCCCTTGCGTGCCCATTCTCTCTCTCTCTCTCTCCCTTTCTCTGTTTCTAATTAGTAAATAAATAAAAATAAAATAAATTTTAAAAAAGAATTGTATTTTTATTTATTTGAGAGAGACAGTGAGAGAAAGGCAGAATGAAAGTCACCACATGCTTACGTGGGTTCTGGGGAGTTGAACCTGGGACCTTAGGCTTCCACAGGCAAGAGCGCCTTACCGGCTAAGGCCCCGTGGAGCGTTCTTATGCATCCCCAGCAAGCTAATTCAACCTCGCGCAGCCCCTGCCCTCCTGTTGGCCCAAGCCCCAGCCCCAGGACTGTGCTAGCTTTGTGTGGGTTTCATCTTCCCAGGCCAGGATGTGAACCTGCAACCCCTTAGGTGTCTACTACGGGTCTCTCCATGTCTCTCCCTTGACCTTGACTCGTCCTGCTGCCTCCCTGCCACTCCACGATGGTTCCTGAGGCTTCCTCTAGAACATTGCCACCGCCCCCGTCACCTGGCTTCATCCTTCATGGCCCAGCATCGGTTGTCCTCTATAAAGCCACCTTGGCTCTCAACCAGGGTCTTTCCTACTCTCTCTCCCCGAACTTCCTTGGCCCCCAGGATCTCCCAGTCAATACACTGGGTTCCCGTATGTCTCTCCTGTCAGCCTGGGAATTCCTCGAGAGCCGGTCTGATCTTCAGATCTCAACCCAGCAGAGGGTGAGTCAGTGGTAGGGCATGGCTGACCATGGGTCCCTCGGCCTAAGCTTCTAACTCAAGTCTTGCCCTCTGTTCCTCCCCTACAGAGACCCTTTGTTTGTTTGTTTGTTTTATGGTTTTTCTTTTCTTTTCTTTTCTTTTTTAAAAGGTTTTATTCTTATTTATTTATTAGAGACAGAGAGGGAGAGAAAGAGAGAGAGAGGGAAAATGGGCATGTCAGGACCTCCAGCCACTGCAAACGAACTCTAGATGCATGTGCCACCTTGTGCATCTGGCTTACATGGGACCTGGAGAAATGAACCAGGGTCCTTAGGCGTCACAGGCATGTGCCTTAACTGCTAAGCCATCTCTCCAGCCATCTTTTTTTCTTTTCTTTTCTTTTCTTTTTTTTCTTTTCTTTTTCTTTTCTTTTTCATTCATTCATTCATTCATTCATTCATTCTTTCTTTCTGTTTCTTTTTTTAAAATTTTAAATTATTTTTATTAATTATTTCTGGAGAGAGACACAGAGAGAGAGAGACAGACAGACAGAGAGGGAGAGGGAGACAGATAGAGATGGGCGCGCCAGCAGCCTCTCAGCTGCTGCAAACAAAATCCAGTTGCGTGCGCCCCCTTGTGGGCAAGTGCGGCATTGCGCTCTTGCATCACTTTGCATCTGGCTAAACGTGGGACCTGGAGGTTGGAACCTCTGGAGATTGGAACCAGCTTTCTCAGGCTTAGCAGGCAGGCACCTTAACCGCTAAGCCATCTCTCCAGCCCCTTTCTTTCTTTCTTTCTTTCTTTCTTTCTTTCTTTCTTTCTTTCTTTCTTTCTTTCTTTTTCTTTCTCTCTTTCTTTCTTTCTTGAGGTAGGGTCTCACTCTGGCCCAGGCTGACCTGGAACTCACTGTGTAGTCTCAGACTGGCCTCGAATTCACGGTGATTCTCCTACCTCTGCCTCCCGAGTGCTGGGATTAAAGGCATGCGCCACCATGGCCGGTTTATTTGTTTTGAGGCAGGGTCTCACTCTGGCCCAGGCTGACCTTGAACTCATGGCAACCCTCCCATTTTAGCCTTCCTCCCGAGTGCTGGGATTGTGGATGTGGGCCACCACACCCGACCATGTTCTTTCTCTGTGAGGTTCAGCTCAGTTGCATGTGTTTGCAAGGCTCTCACCGTGGCCAGTGTCTCTTTCCTTAGGCTCCCTCCACTCTGCACCCTGTCACACCCGTCTACCTGGGGCAGTATTCTTTACTATGGCAGGCTCCTTGATGGACTGTCAAAAAGCTTGGGACTATCTTTGGAATGACCCAATGGATAAAGGGACCCTCGGCTGACCAGAACCAACACAGAGGCCCACCTGCTATCATCCAACACCTCACTCTCTACTCTGTCCCCAACTGTCCCTTCAACCTTTAAGGGTGGCATCTCTCTACAGGGATGGCAGCTGGAGACAAAAAAGTGGTCGTTTGAGCAGGGCGTGGTGGTGCACACCTTTAATCTCAGCACTCCAGAGGCACAGATAAGAGGAATGCTATGAGTCTGAGGCCAGCCTGGGACTACAGAGTGAGTTCCAGGTCAGCCTGGGCTAGAGTGAGAACCTACCTCAAAAAAACAAAACAAAACAAAACAAAAACCCCTAGTTTGAGGGGAAAAGCCCACCCAATTCCATTTCCCTTATTCTTTCTCTCTTTTTAAATTATTTGTTTGTTTGTATGTGTGAACTTACTTTTTAAAATTTTAATTTATTTTTAAATAGTTGAGCAAAAGCCGGGCGTGGTGGTGCACGCCTTTAATCCCAGCACTGGGGAGGCAGAGGTAGGAGGATCGCCGAGAGTTCGAGGTCACCCTGAAACTACATAGTTAATTCCAGGTCAGCCTGGACCAGAGTGAAACCCTACCTTGCAAAACAAAAATAAATAAATAAATAAATAAATAAATAAATTGTTGAGCAAGAAAGAGAGAATGGGCATGCCAGAGCCTCCTGCTGTTGCAAATGAACTCTAGAAACATGCCCCACTCTGTGCATCTGGTTTTATGTGGACACTGGGGAATTGAACTTGGGCCAGCAGGCTTTGTAAGAAAGTGCCTTTAGCCACTGTGTCATCTGTCCAGCTTCCTTTTTGTTTTTGTTTTCCCAGGTAGGGTCTCATTCTAGCCAAGGCTGACCTGGAAGTTATTCTATAGTCCCAGGTTGGCCTCGAACTCACAGTGATTCGCCTACCTCTGTCTCTGGAGTGGTGGGATTAAAGGCATGTGCCGTCATGCCTGACTTTCCCCCACACTTTTTTTATATATATAGCTTTTTTTTTTTTTTTTTGAGGTAGGGTTTCACTCTAGCTCAGGGTGACCTGGAATTCACTATATAGTGTCAGGCTGGCCTCGAACTCACAGTGATCTTCCTGTCTGCCTCCCGAGTGCTGGGATTAAAGGGGTGTGCCACCACACCAAGCCTTTTTTTATTTATTTATTTTCTTTCTTTTTTCTTTTTTTTTTTTTTTTTTTTTTTTGAGGTAGGGTCTCACTCTGGCCCAGGCTGACCTGGAATTCACTCTGTAATCTCAGGGTGGCCTCAAACTCACGGCGATCCTCCTACCTCTGCCTCCCGAGTGCTGGGATTAAAGGCGTGCGCCACCACGCCCGGCTATTTATTTTTTTTTTAATTTTTATTTTTTATTTGTGGGCTGGAGGGATGGCTTAGCAGCTAAGGCACTTGCCTGCAAAGCCAAAGGACCCAGGTTCAATTCCCCAGGACCTATGGTGCCCATTCCTTCTCTCTCACTCTCTCTTTCTCTGTTAAATAAATAAATAAATATATTTATTTATTTATTTTCAGTGTTGGAGATTGAACTCATGTTAGACAGGAACTTTATAGCACCGAGCCACATCCCAAGACCTTTTTTAAAATTTTTTTTTTTTACTTTGTATTTTGAGACAGAATCTCCCTAAATTATCTAGACTAGCCTAGAACTTTTCATCTTCCTGCCTCAGCTCCTGTGAAGCTGTGATTACAAGCTTGCAACATTAGGCCCAGCCTGTTTTGTGGGGGTTTTCTGTTTTTGTTTTGTTTTAAGGCAGGGTCTCACTCCAGCCCAGCTGATCTGGAAGTCACTCTGTAGTCCAGGCTGGCCTTGAACTCACAGTGATCCTACTTCAGCATCCCACTGAGTGCTGGCACTAAAGGCATGCACCACCAAGCTGGGCCCATTTTATGTGTGTGTTTTAAATTTTTCTAAATATTATTTTATTGTTGCCGGATGTGGTGGCGCATGCCTTTAATCCCAGCACTCGGGAGGCAGAGGTAGGAGGATCGCCGAGAGTTTGAGGCCACCCTGAGACTACATAGTGAATTCCACTAGAGTGAGATCTTACCTCGGAAAACCAATATATATATATATATATATATGGATAAAATTTATTTATTTGAGAGAGAGAGATACAGAAATAGGCAGGTAGAGAGAGAAAGAATGGGCGTGCCAGGGCCTCCAGCCACTACAAACAAATTCCAGATGCATGTGCCACCTTGTGCATCTGGCTTCCAGGAGAATTGAGCCTCGAGCCAGGGTCCTTGGGCTTCATAGGCAAGCGTTTAACCACTAAGCCATTTCTGTTTAAAGCTCTGTTTTAAATTTTTTATTCACTTATTTTTATTTTTGAGAGAGAAACATGTGCCACTTTGTGCATCTGGCCTATGTAGGTCCTGAAGAATCAAACCTTTGGCTTTGCAAGCAAGCTCCTTAACTGCTAAGCCATCTCTCTCTGGCTCTATTTTTTTCCCCCGAGGGAAGGTTTCACTCTAGCTCAGGCTGACCTGTAATTCACTATGTAGTCTCAGGGTGGCCTCGAACTCACAGCGATCTGCCTCCGGAGTGGGAATTAAAGGTGGGCGTCACCATGCCCTAAAAGCGGAAAGATGTCCTTGACAGGGACTCTGAGGGCACTGGACACTGAAGGCTTTGCCTCAGCATTGACTCTATTCCCACCCAGACACTGGTCTCAATGGCACAGCAGGTGACCTGGGCATCCAAGTTGTGTGTGTGTGCGCCCACTGTGAAGGCACAGTGCTGAGGCTGGAACCCAGAGCCTTGTGCAAGCACTCCACCACTGAGCCACTCCCCTCACTCCCATCCCCAGCACTCAGTTTTAAAAGTCCCTCAGATGATTATTTTTCTGATATTTATTTCTTTTGGTTTTCCGAGGTAGGGTCTCACTCTAGCTCAAGCTGACCTGGAATTCACTATATAGTCTCAGGGTGGCCTTGAACTCACAGTGATCCTTCTACCTCTGCCCCCCCCCCCCAGTGCTGGAATTAAAGGCGTGCGCCACAATGCCCGGCTATTTATTTATTAGAGAGAGAGGGAGAGAGAAAGCAAGAGAATGGGCGCACCGGGGCCTCCAGCCACTGCAAACAAACTCCAGACGCATGAGCCACCATGTGCATCTGGCTTACGTGGGACCTGGAGAATTGAACCTGGGTCCTTAGGCTTCACAGACAAGCGCCTTAACTATTAAGCCATCTCTCCAGCTCCTCCCCGACCCCGATGATTTTTTTTTATTGGTTTTACTTTTATTTATTTGAGAGTGACAGAGAGAGAAAGAGGCAGAGAGAGAGAGAGAATGGGCGCACCAGGGCCTCCAGCCACTGCAAACGAACTCCAGATGCATGCACCACCTTGTGCATCTGGCTTACGTGGGTAGTGGGGAATCAAGCCTTGAACCGGGGTCCATAGGCTTCATAGACAAGCGCCTTAACTATTAAGCCATCTCTCCAGCTCCTCCCCCACCCCGACGATTTTAATATGCATCAACATCCTAGGACTTTCAGAAGCCCCTCCTGAACCCTCATCCACACAGAGAAGTTGGCGGGAGGGGGGCGGGGGCGGTATTTACTTTTGACCACCCTTCCCCTCATTCCAGGTGATATGTATGTAACCTTTTAGGAATTACAGGCAGGAAAATGCATACGTAACCTACCAGGCTCCATGGAGCTGTACCCAGGATGGGGGGGGGGCGCACTTGAATCTGACCATCCTCAAGTCAGACCCACCCAGGATTGCCCAGAACCTGAGTTCATCTCCGCTTGCCTCAAATGCCCCAGGCTTGATGCTGGGTACACCCCCCGACTTTCACTTCTCCTCTGCATTTCCCCCAGCTAGTTTTAGCAGACTTAAGCCAGCTTCTCGTTACCACTTACCGAAAATGGTCTAAATATAGAGGGCTCAAGGCCGGCCCCTCACCCTTCCTGACGCCCCACTTGGCCTGTCCCCTGGGTCCTCTGCCTTCAGCAAGGCTACGGTCTGGCAGCCCCTGTGGGCAGGCTTGGGTACTGCTGGGAACCTCTGTGGGCCCAGCTGGCCCAGGCCCTGGCTTCCCCAAGAGTAGTACCTCACGCCCACCAACCCTGAGGCTGGCTGTCCTGAGTGGCCTCAAGGGACTGACACTTCTGAGCTGTCAGGAGAGACGGAGGTGCAGGCAGCAGACAAAACAAGAAAGGTGGCCCGGGCTGGAGAGATGGCTTAGCCGCTAAGGAGCATGCCTGCAAAGCCTAAGGACCCAGGTTAGATTCTCCAGGTCCCACATAAGCCAGATGCACAAGGTGGTGCATGTATCTGGAGTTCGTTTGCAGTGGTTGGAGGCCCTGGCATTTCCATTCTCTCTCTTGCTCTATCTCTCTTTCAAATAAATAAACATGTGTGTGTGTGTGTGTGTGTGTGTGTGTGTGTGTGTCCAGCAACACGCAAGAACTGCTACACAGACCCACACCACAGCCAGGTGAAGACACACGACCACTTAAACATACATCTGAGAAAGGGGTGCATGTGTGCAAGGAGGTACCCTTGCACAGCTACAGACTATGTTTAGAATAAATGAATGAATGAATGAATGAATGAATGAATGAACGAACGAATGCCAGGATCCCTGGAAGAACAGAATCAACGCTGTCCAAAGAAAGACCCTGTCTACTGTCACTGGACACTTCAAATCTCCACCCTGTCCCCAAAACACCGCTGCCCTGATGCGATGCCACAGACTAGTATGCAAAAAACACCTTCTCAGGGGCCAGGAATGGCGCACGCCTTTAATGCCAGCACCAGAGGTAGGAGGATCACCGTGAGTTTGAGGCCACCTTGAGACTACATAGTGAATTCCAGGTCAGCCTGGGCTACAGTGAGACCCTACCTCAAAAAACCAAACCAAAAACAAAAAAGCACATTAGCACATTCTCTCTCTGTCTCTCTTCTCTCTACTTCTTTCTGCTCACAAATAATAAATAAATAAATATGTTTTAAATAAAAGGGGGGCTGGAGAAATGGCTCAGCAGTAAAGGACTTGCCTGAAAAGCCTAAGGACCAGGTTTGATTACCCAGTATCTATATAAAGCCATTTGCACAAAGTGGCGCATGCATCTGGAGTTCCTTTGCAGAGGCTGAAGGCCCTGGAGTGCCCATTCTCTTTCTCTCTGTCTTCTATCTCTCTGCTTGCAAATAAAGAAATAATACATTTTTTAAAAAAAAGCTTGGGGGCTGGAGGGATGGCTTAGTGGTTAAGGCACTTGCCTGCAAAACCTGTGAGTCCAGGTTTGATTCCCCAGGACCCACATAAGCCAGATGCACAAGGGGGCACATACATCTGAAGTTTGTTTGCAGTGGCTAGAGGCCCTGGCATGCCCATTCTCTCTCCCTTGCTCCCTCTCCCTCTTTCCAATAAATAAAATATTTTAAAAATATTTTTAAAATATTGAAAGCCGGGCGTGGTGGCGCACGCCTTTAATCCCAGCACTTGGGAGGCAGAGGTAGGAGGATCGCTGAGAGTTCGAGGCCACCCTGAGACTACATAGTTAATTCCAGGTCAGCCTGGACCAGAGTGAGACCCTACCTCGAAAAACCAAAAAAAAAAAAAAAAATTTTTTAAATATTGAAGAGATGGCTCAGCAGTTAAGGAACCTGCTTACAAAGCCTGTTGACCCAGGTTCAATTCCCCAGTACCCATGTAAAGCCAGATGCACAAAGTGGTGCATGCATTTGAAGTTCATTTGCAGTGGCAAGAGGCCCTGGTGCACTCATTCATATTCTCTCTGTCCTTGCAAATAAATGAATAAAATATTAAAAATATTGCTGGGCGTGGTGGCGCACGCCCTTAATCCCAGCACTCAGGAGGCAGAGGTAGGAGGATCACCATAAATTTGAGGCTACCCTGAGATTACATAGTTAATTCCAGGTCAGCCTACACCAAAGTGAGACCCTACCTCAAAAACCAAAACAAACAAACAAACAAACAAAAAAGCCCAACATTTTATATATATATATGCCAGGTGTGGTATCACACGCCTTTAATCCCAGCACTCAGTGGGGGGAGGCAGAGGTAGGAGGTAGGAGGATCACCTGAGTTCAAAGCCACCCTGAGATTACATAGTGAATTCCAGGTCAGCCTAAGGTAGAGCAAGACCCTACTTTGAAAAACCAAACAAAAAAAATTAAAAATATGTTTTTCTAAATACTCCAATGGGTGTACACACAGCTGCATTCCCTTGTTCTCATACTCAGGCACGCACACGCTCAGAGGCAGCCCCTCCTGGGAGAAAACCGGAACAAACCCTGAGACAGCTCAGAGATGCACAGCCTGAGACCAGGCAGGGCGAGTGATCCACCTAAGGCCACACAGTGTATTAATTCACGTGTTTACAATGTATTAATTCATGTCCTCACAATGTATCGATTTATGTCTACACAATGTATTGATTTGTGTCAATGGTCCACAGTGAAAACCCATACCAGTTCTCCCCTGTAGAGCTGTGGTTTTTTGTTTTGTTTTGGCAAGAAATCCCCAGCAAAAACTTCTGCTGGGCACCTACAAAATCCCTCTTGACCTCAGACGGGGACAAGTCAGCGAATGATGAGTTAGATACTACACGTATCTAAGCGACACGCACTGGGTCTCATGACTGTCTATACAGGGACACATGCACAGTCACCTCAATAAATGAATGCATGCCGACCTGCACGGAATCTTCTCAACCCATCCCTCCTCCTCCGGGAAGCCCTCCCTGCCACACACTGACGAAAAGGGATGTCTTCCTGGCTCCACCCACCCCTGGACCTCCCCATCTTCCCAACCCTCTGTAAGCAGGATCTTTGGGGTCAGTTCCATCCTGTCCACTGAACTTGGGGCTCCAGAAGATAAGACTTGAAGCTGTCTTTTTTTTTTTTTTCAGTTGTATGTTCAACACCAAGCACAGAACTGCTGAATAAATAAATAGAGGTTGGAGAAGGGTTGTCAGGGATGTCCCCACACACTGATGTACACAGGGGGTGCACCAAGCCAACGTTGGCCCCCAGACATCCAGGAACATTAAGTACACCTAGCAACGGATGTATAGCTATCACCAAATCAGTTATTAAGAACCAAGTGCCTGCTATGTCCCAGGCTATGTTAATCATATTCAAGCAAGTGCCTTTAATATATGTGTGTGTGTGTGTGCGCGTGCGTGTGTGTGTGTGTGTGTACACGCATACACATATACATGCCGGGTGTTGTGGCACACACCTTTAATCCCAGCACTCGGGAGGCAAAGGTAGGAGGATCACCATGAGTTCAAGGCCAGCCTGAGAATACAGAGTGAATTCCAGGTCAGCCTGGACCAAAGTGAAACCCTACCTTGAAAAAAAAATATATATATATATATATACATATATGGTTAAATGCTTGCCTGTGAAGCCTAAGGACCCCGGTTCAAGGCTCAATTCCCCAGGGCCACGTAAGCCAGATGCACAAGGGGGCGCATGCATCTGGAGTTCTGTTTGCAGTGGCTAGAGGCCCTAGAGTGCCCATTCTCTCTCTCTCTCTCTCTCTAACTATCTGCCTATTTCTATATATCTTTCTCATACACAAGTAAATAAATAAATGAAAAGATTTAAAAATATATATATATATATATATATGGAGGGAGGAATGGGTGTGCCAGGACCTCTAGCTGCAAATGAACTCCAGATGCATGTGCCACTTTGTGCATCTGGCTTCATGTGGGTCCTGGGGAATGGAGCAGCTCGGGTCGTTAAGACTTTGCAGGCAAGCATCTTAACAGCAGAGCCGAGCCCCGTTCCTCCAGCCCCTTCGGCATGTTCCTGTCACCTCACTTGTACACGGCTGCCATTGACAATGCCGCAGAGCTGCAAACATTCCACGCAGTGAACAAACAGGCACCGTGGGCAGGACGTATGACCGGGACAGGTGAGTCCAGGCATAGAATGAAGAAACCCAGGCCAAGGGGAGGGCACCGAGAAGGATGGGATCAGTGCCATGTTACATGGGGACAACTAGGAAGCCTTCCCGGAGGAGGTGACCGCTGTTACGAATGAAGTGAGCCAAGAGACCATTGCTAAGGTGATCCGGGGGGTGTCACACACAGCCATCCCCACACAACCCAGCAGCCACCCTTACGGGAGACTCGGAGCCGCTGCTCTTACAGACAGACACCTGTGCATAGATGCACGCACAAGCTCGAGACAGAGAGAACCGGCACCCCCTCAAGTTCAACCACTTGGCCTTTCCAACTCCTTGCAGCCCCACCCACGTTAAATCCCCCCCCAACAATTGATTCACACCCAGCAAGTCCTGCTACCTCCTCCCGGGCTCCCACCCCCAGACCCCTCAGGGGACAGACACCCTGTCCAAGCTCCCAGTGCCGGGTGCAAAACAGAAGCCACAAGGAAGAGAACTCAGTATGGGGAGAAGGGGGTGTCACTGAAGCCCAGAGCATCAGGACAAGGGGCCAGGGAGGGCCGGCAGAGGAGGCCATCAGAAAAGCAACCCCTCCATGAGGTGGCTGTCCTCCCCACCAGTATGCAGGCACTGGCACTTACCTGGAGCCCCCATGCTGGAGTGAACCATGCTGCCTGCCTGCCCAGCCAGCCAGCCAGGGCTGGGGAACCACTGTGATCTCCCCGCCCTCTCTGGGGGCCAGCCCTCCCTGCAGGAAGTCACCCAGGGGAGGAAACCACAGGGCCGGGTCCGCCCCCTTCACAAGGGAAAATACCCTAGCCCACAGACCTGCCCCAGCAGTCCAGTGGACCCCAAATCATGGGTGTGTTTGGGGGTGGGGTGGAAAGCCAGGAGGCTGGAAGAACTGACTGCCTTGGGCAGCAGTGGGCTACATAGGTCATTCTCCGCTGTCCTGCAGTCCAGCGTGGGAAGGACCCCTATGGAACAGGGCTTGTGGGTGTGAGAGCTGAGCCCGTTTAGTTACAATAACAACCAAGTTCTATCTGGGGTTTGTTAGGGGAAGGTTTTTTTCTTTTCCCCAGTGCCAGACTCTGCACCTCCCATTTGATGGTCGTGTTGACGACCAGGCAATGTTTTTTTTTTTAATTTTTGTTGTTGTTTGTTTTTATTTTTATTTATTTGAGAGAGAAAGAGGCTGATGGGGGGGGGGGGTGGAATGGACATGCCAGGGCCTCTAGCCACTGCCAATGAGCTCTGGTTGCATGTGTCACTTTGTGCTTATGTGGGGAGTTGAACCTGGGTCCTTAGGCTTTGCAGGCAAGTGGCTTAACCGCTAAGCCATCTCTCTAGCCCCTTGTTTTGTTTTTAAATATATTTTATTTATACATGGTGGGGGGAGGGGCGCCAGGACCTCCTGCCACTGCAAACAAACTCCAGACACATGTGCCACTTTGTACAGCTGGCTTTATGTAGGTACTGGGGAATAGAATCCAGGCTGTCAGGTTTTGCAAGCAAGAGCCTTTAACTGTCGAGCCGTCTCACCAGCCCCAAGAGGCATTAAAAAAAATAGTTTTATTTATTTGTACGCAGAGAGGAAAAAGAGAGAGAAAGAAAGAGAGAATGGGTGCCCCAGGGCCTCTAGTCACTGAAAACTCCAGATGGTGCATCTGACTTGTTGTGGGCCCTAGACAACCCAGGTCATCAGGCTTTGTAAGCGAGTGTCTTTAACCCCTGCGGTCCCCAAGAGGCATTTGAAAGTCAAACAAACAGGATGAGGTGGGATTCAGGACCAAGCCCTGCACCTGTACAGGAGTAAAGTATCCCGGGCCACCACTGGAAAGAAATACCGCCAAGCCGGGCGTGGTGGCGCACGCCTTTAAATCCCAGCACTCGGGAGGCAGAGGAGCGCCGTGAGTTCGAGGCCACCCTGAGACTTCATAGTGAATTCCAGGTCAGCCTGGAAACCGAGAGAGAGAGAGAGAGAGAGAAAGAGAGAGAGAGAGAGAGAGAAGAGAGAAGAGAGAGAGAGAGAGAGAGAGAGAGAGAGAAAGAAAAAGACCGTCCTTTGACAGTGGCACCACCCAGGGCTCTGGCTCAGGACCGCGAGAAGTGTGCGGGAGGGTCATCGCAGGGCATCCTGAACAGCTCCGGCAGCCGAGCCGAGCCGAGCCGAGCGGAGCCGAGCGCAGCAGCGCACAGGGCCGCGCTCAGCCCCGCGATTCCCTCGGCGCCCGCCAGAGGGCGGCAGCGTCCAGCCCGCGCGCCGGGGGAGGGCCGCGGAGGAGCCCCGCCCGCCCCGCCCGCCCCGCGCACCTGCGAGGGTCGCACAAAGGCGCACGTCGGTCGGTCGGCGCAGACAAAGGCGCGCCCCAGCCTCTCGGTGCCCGAGGTCTGAGCCTCCAAATAGCCCTCCTGTCCCCCCGACCCCAGGCCACACAGGACACGCCGCACCCCAAAAAAACACACATTCATGCACAGATGCCTGGATCCAACCCCCTACACACACACACACACACACACACACAAAACACACGCATAGACTCCAGCAGTTCACACTAAGGCACACACAGACACAAGTATACACAGGACGTGTGGCACCCCAAACCACACGTTTACGGACAGATGCCTGGATCCAACCCCCCTACACACATGCACACACACACACGTGCAAACACATACACACACACCCCAGCACTGCACACTAATGCACACACAGACACAACACACATCTTTGATGTTGCCCCAATACCAACCCTGCCTCCTGACCACGGTCTGTCCACTACACAAACATCCCCTTGAATCCCTCATGTGGACTGAAGGACACAAGGACACATCTACACATAGGGCCAGCCCAGACCTGACCATGTGTGTCCATACTCACATGTGCAGACACTCCACTAAAGGGACATGTCACCCATGTCATAAGACACATGAGTGTCTTATGTCTGGCCGCTCTGCATCCAGACACACCCAGACGAACGGGTGGGCAAGGGGAGGCCTGAACTCCTGTCACCAAACACAGAAGGGACGGGTTTTTAGACATCCCCGCTCCCTAACATCCAATTATGGTCTGGAAGCCTAATTTGTCCAGAAAGCTCCATTTTCACTCTTTTTATTATTTATTTTT
The DNA here is from genome assembly GCA_036365145.1 of Orientallactaga sibirica. Taxonomy (NCBI): domain Eukaryota; kingdom Metazoa; phylum Chordata; class Mammalia; order Rodentia; family Dipodidae; genus Orientallactaga; species Orientallactaga sibirica. Next base: position 516,745 of record JAEOAD010002566.1, on the reverse strand, counting down.
TATTTTTGGAGAGAGACACAGAGAGAAAGACAGAGATGGGTGCGCCAGCAGTGTCTCAGCTTCTGTGAATGAAATCCAGATGTGTGCACCCCTTGTGGCCAATTGCGGCATTGCGCCCTTGCGTCACTTTGCATCTGGCTAAACGTGGGACCTGGAGATTGGAACCAGCGTTCTTAGGCTTAGGAGACAGGTGCCTTAACCACTAAGCCATCTCTCCAGCCCCACTCTTTTTATTTTTAATATTTATGTTTTTATGAGAGAGAGAGAGAGAGAGAGGCAGAGAGAGGGAGGGAGAATGAGCACGCCAGGGCATCTAGCCACTGCAAACAAACTCCAGACACATGCGCCCCCTTGTGCATCTGGCTTACATGGGTCCCGGGGAATCTAACCTGGGTCCTTTGGCTTTGCAGGCAAACACTTTAACTACTAAGCTATCTCTCAGGCCCCAGAAAGCTCCATTTTCATTTAGGATTTGTGTTTTTTTGGGGGGAGGGGGCTGTCGAGGCAGGGTCTCACTCTAGCCCAGGCTGACCTGGAATTCCTTATGTAGTCTCAGGGTGGCCTTGAACTCACGGCAATCCTCCTACCTCTGCCTCTCGAGTGCTGGGATTAAAGGCATGCGCCACCACGCCCAGGAGGATTTATGTTTTGAGGACTTGGAAATGGAGAGGTGAAGGGGTGTGGGGGTGTGTGTAGGGGAAGAGTCAGGACATTAGGAAGGGACCAGTTGCACCCTTCTCCCCAGGTCCCATTCTTCACCTACTCAGCCCTGAGCATGTGAGAAGTACGCTTTTGGACATGACCCCCGGCCAGGCCCCTATGTGAGCGGGAAAATAAGGCTCTCCCACTTCCGACCTTGCCTCCCTCCATCTATCGCTGAGGCTGGGCCTGGGAAGGCCTTGATATTGCCTGGAAGGACGAAATCCCGCTCTTGCTGTCTCCCATGCCAACCCCAGGACTATGATCTCGTACCATCACCGCCTACCCCCAAGTCTGGGGATGTCACAGGAGGGCCAAGGAAGTGGCATTTGGGTGGGGAGGGCCTGGCAGGTGGAAATACCGAAGCCCAGGAGGGGCTCAGACAAGTGGCCTTGCCAGAGAAGAGGCCTGGAGCCAGGCTGCATGAGATAGGTAGGGCATGGGTGTTGGGGAGCACTGGGGGCCACTTGAGGTGTAAGGAGCCTGGAGGGAGGTGGCACATGGGAGGCCGGGCTGGGCTCAGGGCTGAGCGGTAATTAAAGGAGACGTGGGGCTCCCAGGGCCAGCGGGGCCGGTAACTGACACGCGGGCCCCATCGCTCCGCTCATATTTCTCTCCAGATCGATACGTTTGACTCCCGACAAGACAATAATCGCTTGTACGCGGCCGGCGAGTCGATCAAATACATTATTAGACCGTGGTCCCCCGGGGGCCCGCCGAGGATCGGTGTGTGTGGGGGGGAGCAGCCATCCCACTGGGGACAGTACAGCGAGACTCGTCACCCTTCAGGACACCCCCTCCCCACCCCTGCCATGGCCTCTTCCTCCCAGCCACCCTTGGGGATGCTGTCCATGGCTCTCTCTGGATTCCTGCTATCTTTCACAGTCAGGGTTGTGGGGGGGGGGGTGGCAGGGGGCGGGACCTGAGGGGTCCTTCCCTGTAAATGCTGCCCTCACCTGCAGGGTTGTGACATGTAGGTGATCAGAGAGTCCCCTCAGTCCCTAGCCTGGCAGGAAGATACCGAGATGGCGTCACAGGCCACGCTGTGGTCCGTGGCTGAGCTAGGAAATGAACTTGGGCCCAAGATTCATTTGCAGGTTTCCATCTGTCCAAACTCTGGCATCTCAACACACTAGCCTGCAGATCCTGGGTCAAGGGCCAGCTTCGGGGGTGGGGGAGGCAGGATAACTGGAATAAGGGTCTAAACAAACAGAAAAAAAAAATAAAGCCAGATGTGGTAACGAACACCTTTAATCCCAGCACTCCAGAGGCTGGGGTAGGAGACACACCATGAGTTTGAGGCCAGCCTGGGACTACAGAGTGAGTTCCAGGCCAGCCTGGGCCAGAGGGAGACCCTATCTCCGAAACAAACAAAAAAGGTAGAGCTGGGGGTGGTGGCACACACCTTTCATCCCAGCACTCAGGAGGCAGAGTAGGAGGATCGCCGTGAGTTCAAGGCCACCCTGAGACTACAGAGTGAATTCCAGGTCAGCCTGGACTAGAGCGAGACTTTACCTCGAACCCTATTCCCCCAAAACAAGGTAGAAGAAAAGTCAGGAAAATAGAACGGTAGAGTGGCAGACCAACCCACAAAGGGATCTCATTGCAGGCCACTCAGTCCCCCGGATAATTTCCATCCATGCCCAGCATTAGCCCTGACACCCCGCCCCCCCACCCACTTCTCTGGCTTCTGTGACTCCGATCCAATGCAGGAACATGCCCATCTATTCTGTGCTTGTTTGTTTTTGAAAGACAAAGGGAAAAAGAGAGAGAGAGAGAGAGATAATGGGTGTGCCAGGGCCTTCAGCCGCTGCAAACGAACTCCAGAAGAGGCGCCACCTTGTCATCTGGTTTACATGGGTCCTGGGGAATTGAACCTGGGTCTGTTAGCTTTGTAGGCCAGCGCCTTAACTGCTAAGCCAACCCCTCCATCCCTAAATTAATTTTTAATATATATTTAAACTTTTTAATACTTTATTTATTTTAGGGAGAGAGAGGCGGTAGAGAGAAAGAGAGAGAGAGAATGGGCACTCCAGGCCTCCAGCCACTACAAACGAACTCCAGACACATGTGCCATCCTGTGCATCTGGCTTATGTATTTTTAATATTTATGTTTTTATGAGAGAGAGAGAGAGAGAGAGAGAGAGAGAGGCAGAGAGAGGGAGGGAGAATGAGCACGCCAGGGCATCTAGCCACTGCAAACAAACTCCAGACACATGCGCCCCCTTGTGCATCTGGCTTACGTGGGTCCCGGGGAATCTAACCTGGGTCCTTTGGCTTTGCAGGCAAACACTTTAACTACTAAGCTATCTCTCAGGCCCCAGAAAGCTCCATTTTCATTTAGGATTTGTGTTTTTTTTGGGAGGGGGGGCTGTCGAGGCAGGGTCTCACTCTAGCCCAGGCTGACCTGGAATTCCCTATGTAGTCTCAGGGTGGCCTTGAACTCACGGCGATCCTCCTACCTCTGCCTCTCGAGTGCTGGGATTAAAGGCGTGCGCCACCACGCCCAGCAGGATTTATGTTTTGAGGACTTGGAAATGGAGAGGTGAAGGGGTGTGGGGGTGTGTGTAGGGGAAGAGTCAGGACATTAGGAAGGGACCAGTTGCACCCCTCTCCCCAGGTCCCATTCTTCACCTACTCAGCCCTGAGCATGTGAGAAGTACGCTGTTGGACATGACCCCCGGCCAGGCCCCTATGTGAGCGGGAAAATAAGGCTCTCCCACTTCCGACCTTGCCTCCCTCCATCTATCGCTGAGGCTGGGCCTGGGAAGGCCTTGATATTGCCTGGAAGGACGAAATCCCGCTCTTGCTGTCTCCCATGCCAACCCCAGGACTATGATCTCGTACCATCACCGCCTACCCCCAAGTCTGGGGATGTCACAGGAGGGCCAAGGAAGTGGCATTTGGGTGGGGAGGGCCTGGCAGGTGGAAATACCGAAGCCCAGGAGGGGCTCAGACAAGTGGCCTTGCCAGAGAAGAGGCCTGGAGCCAGGCTGCATGAGATAGGTAGGGCATGGGTGTTGGGGAGCACTGGGGGCCACTTGAGGTGTAAGGAGCCTGGAGGGAGGTGGCACATGGGAGGCCGGGCTGGGCTCAGGGCTGAGCGGTAATTAAAGGAGACGTAGGGGGCTCCCCAGGGCCAGCGGGGCCGGTAACTGACACGCGGGCCCCATCGCTCCGCTCATATTTCTCTCCAGATCGATACGTTTGACTCCCGACAAGACAATAATCGCTTGTACGCGGCCGGCGAGTCGATCAAATACATTATTAGACCGTGGTCCCCCGGGGGCCCGCCGAGGATCGGTGTGTGGGGGGAGCAGCCATCCCACTGGGGACAGTACAGCGAGACTCGTCACCCTTCAGGACACCCCCTCCCCACCCCTGCCATGGCCTCTTCCTCCCAGCCACCCTTGGGGATGCTGTCCATGGCTCTCTCTGGATTCCTGCTATCTTTCACAGTCAGGGTTGTGGGGGGGGGGCGGGGGGGCGGGACCTGAGGGTCCTTCCTGTAAATGCTGCCCTCACCTGCAGGGTTGTGACATGTAGGTGATCAGAGAGTCCCCTCAGTCCCTAGCCTGGCAGGAAGATACCGAGATGGAGTCACAGGCCACGCTGTGGTCCGTGGCTGAGCTAGGAAATGAACTTGGGCCCAAGATTCATTTGCAGGTTTCCATCTGTCCAAACTCTGGCATCTCAACACACTAGCCTGCAGATCCTGGGTCAAGGGCCAGCTTCGGGGGTGGGGGAGGCAGGATAACTGGAATAAGGGTCTAAACAAACAAAAAAATAAATAAATAAAGCCAGATGTGGTAACGAACACCTTTAATCCCAGCACTCCAGAGGCTGGGGTAGGAGACACACCATGAGTTTGAGGCCAGCCTGGGACTACAGAGTGAGTTCCAGGCCAGCCTGGGCCAGAGGGAGACCCTATCTCTGAAACAAACAAAAAAGGTAGAGCTGGGGGTGGTGGCACACAGCTTTCATCCCAGCACTCAGGAGGCAGAGGTAGGAGGATCGCCGTGAGTTCAAGGCCACCCTGAGACTACAGAGTGAATTCCAGGTCAGCCTGGACTAGAGCGAGACTTTACCTCGAACCCTATTCCCCCAAAACAAGGTAGAAAAAAAGTCAGGAAAATACAATGGTAGAGTGGCAGACCAACCCACAAAGGGATCTCATTGCAGGCCACTCAGTCCCCCGGATAATTTCCATCCATGCCCAGCATTAGCCCTGACACCCCGCCCCCCCCCCACCCACTTCTCTGGCTTCTGTGACTCCGATCCAATGCAGGAACATGCCCATCTATTCTGTGCTTGTTTGTTTTTGAAAGACAAAGGGAAAAAGAGAGAGAGAGAGAGAGATAATGGGTGTGCCAGGGCCTTCAGCTGCTGCAAATGAACTCCAGAAGAGGCGCCACCTTGTCATCTGGTTTACATGGGTCCTGGGGAATTGAACCTGGGTCTGTTAGCTTTGTAGGCCAGCGCCTTAACTGCTAAGCCAACCCCTCCATCCCTAAATTAATTTTTAATATATATTTAAACTTTTTAATACTTTATTTATTTTAGGGAGAGAGAGGAAGCGGTAGAGAGAAAGAGAGAGAGAGAATGGGCACTCCAGGGCCTCCAGCCACTACAAACGAACTCCAGACACATGTGCCATCTTGTGCATCTGGCTTATGTGGGTACTGGGGACTTGAATCTGGGTCCTTAAGCTTCACAGGCAAGCACCTTAACCACTAAGCCATCTTTCTGGGCCCATATTTTTATATTTATTTATTTGCAAGCAGAGAAAGACAGAGGGAGAATTGAGTGCACCAGGGCTTCCAGCCACTGCAAATGAATTCCAGGTGCATGCACCCTTTTTGTGCATCTGGCTTTATGTGGGTACTGGGGAATTGAACTTGAGTTGTTAGGTTTTGTACAGACAAGTGCCTTAGCCACTGAGCCATCCCCCCAACATTCTTTGCATCTTTTTTTTTTTTTTTAATGGTATTTCAAGGTAGAGTCTCACTCTAGCCTAGGCTGTCCTGGAATTCACTCTGTAGTGTCAGGGTGGCCTTGAACTCTCAGCAATCCTCCTACCTCTGCCTCCCGAGTGCTGGGATGAAAGGTGTGCGCCACCACACCCGGCTCTTCTTGTCTCTTGAAATAGGGTCTCTCTGTGTAGCTCAGGCTGACATCAAACTCTTAGTCCTCCTGTCTCAGCCTCTTAAGTGTTGGCATTCTAGGTGTGCGCCTCCATGCCCAAATCTCCATGAGAGTGATGGGTTGTATCAGGGGACTGGCATGGGACAGGCTGATGGAATGAATGTGGAGGCAGGGTGGGGGAGGCACCAGGAGGGTGAACATGAGTGTAGGAACTCAAAGCTGGGCGTGGTGGTGCACGCCTTTAATCCCAGCACTCAGGAGGCAGAGGTAGGAGGATCGCTGTGAGTTCAAGGCTACGCTGAGACTACATAGTGAATTCCAGGTCAGCCTGAGCTAGAGTGAGACCCTACTCGAAAAAACCAAAAAAATAAGAAAAAAGAAGGAACTCAAGCCACTGCCCAGAGGCCCGAGCTGGTGGCAGGCAGATGTCACACTGGTCTCCGACGGGTGGAGAGAAGAAGGGCAGGTTTGAAACAAGACTGAAATGCTCGCTTCGGCAGCACATATTCTAAAATTGAAACAAGACGGAGGAAAGCAAGGACGAACCAGACAGTGGCGTGCGCCTCACGAGCGCCTCCTCCGTCCCCCTAGCCACTACCATTCCCAAAGCCACCAGCATTTCCATTCCACCTCAGGTAAGAAGAAAGACCGTGGGCTGGGAAGATGGCTCAGTAGTTAGGGCGCTTGCCTGCAAAGCCTACTGGCCCAGGTTCAAGTCCCCGGCACCCATGTAAAGCCAGATACACAAAATGGCACATGAATCTGGAGTTCATTTGCAGCAGCAAGATGCCCTGGCATGCCCATTCTCTCTCTAGTCTCGCTCTCTCTCAAATAATAAGTATATACATTTTTTTTTTTTTTAGAGAAAGTGAGAGATAGGGAGGGAGAGAATTGGCGGGCCAGGGCCTCAGACATTGTAATCGAACTCCAGACAAGATCTTGTGGCACCTAGTGGGCATGTGCGACCTTGCACTTGCCTCACCTTTGTGCATCTGGCTAATGTGGGATCTGGAGAGTCGAACATGAGTCCTTAGGCTTTGCAGACAAGCGCCTTAACCGCTAAGCCATCTCTCCAGCCCTATCATTCTATTTTAAACATGAGGAAGCTGGGCTGTAAATGGAGGTCAGTTGGGACAGTGTTTGGCCTGCACAAAGCCCTGGGTTTGAAGCTCTGCACCACATAAAACTGGGCTTGAAGGCTGGGGAGGTGGCTCAGCGGATAGGAGCACTTGAGGTGCAACCTTAAGGATCAGAGTTTCTCCCCATGTAAAAAGCCAGGCATAAGAGATGGCTTAGTGGTTAAGGCGCCTGCCTGCTAAGCCAAAGAACCCTGTTCCAACCTCCAGGTCCCACGTTTAGCCAGATGCACAGTGACGCAAGGGTGCAATGCAGCACTTGACCACAAGGGGGCGCACACATCTGGATTTCGTTCACAGTAACTGAGAGACTGCTGGCGCGCCCATCTCTATCTGTCTCCCTCTCCCTCTCTCTCTGTCTCTCTGTGTCTCTCTCCAAAAATAAAAAGAATAAAAAGCCAGAATAAAAACACTTTTTTTTTTTTTTTTTGGTTTGGCCTCACTCTGGTCAGGCTGACCTGGAATTAACTATGTAGTCTCAGGGTGGCATTGTCCTCCTACCTCTGCCTCCCGAGTGCTGGGATTAAAGGCACTTTTTTTAAAAAATATATTTTTATTAGTTATGTATATAGTATTTATACAGCCATGATGGCACCTTTGTTAGCCTTCTCCCTGTTCTCCCCCATGGGTAGTATGGGTCTTGCCTTATGGGGGTAGCCATCAGTTATGTGGGAGAGGCAATGAGTCAACAAACACTTTTTTAAATGTTTTTTGTTTTTCAAGGTAGGGTTTCACTCTAGCTCAGGCTGACCTGGAATTCACTGTGCAGTCTCAGGATGGCCTCGAACTCATGGCGATCCTCCTACCTCTGCCTCCCGAGTGCTGGGATTAAAGGCGTGCGCCACCACGCCTGGCTCAGCAAACACTTTTAATCCCAGCACCCCGGAGGCAGAAGTGGGAGGATCGCTGTGAGTTCAAGGTCAGCCTGAGACTACACAATGAATTGCAGGTCAGTCTGGGATAGAGTGAAACCTTACCTTGAAAAAAAAACAAATAAACAAACAAAAATGGCCTCATGTGCCCATAACATCAGTGTTTTTTGGGGTGGGGGGTGGGAAGAGATAGAATTGCTGGGGCTCATGGATCAGCCCGTTTGGCCATAAATAGGAGTTCCGCGTTCAGTGACAGACCCCCGTCTCAGGGAGCAAATGAGAAATAGAGGACACGTGACATCCTACACATGTGTGCATGGGACTCACCATCTCCACACAGCTGTGCATACACCACACACACATATACCAAACATCCAAGAAGAAAACAAAAGACCCTGAGCTTGGTGGTGTATGTCTATAATCCCAGCGCTCGGGAGGGTCAGAAGTTTGAGACCAGCCTGGGATAACAGAAGACTCTGTCTCTCAATCGGTCAATCAATCAATCAGTTGACATAAGGAAACCAAGACCCACGGTCACAGAGCACGTCTCACTGACCGAAAGTTTGAGTGTCACGCTGGCCTGCACGTGGCACCCCAGACTATAGGTCCCCTAAAAACAGCCCCTCCACAGCATCACTTTGCTGTCATCAGTCTCCCAGGAAGTAGGCTGGGACTTGGCCCTGACCTCCCCTGTGAGAGGTTCCAGCCTCAGCCCAGGGGCACCAGCACCCCCTATGCACCTACACTTCCCACAGCCCACAGACACCTCTGCTCTGCTCCAGCTGAGTCCCGCCCCCACAAGACACCAACTCCAAGCACCCAGTGGAGCCTTGTCGCCACTGCCCAGGGAACTGTCCAAATGCTGAAAAGTGTTAGTTTTGGTCCTAGGCCTGGACATTTTTTTACATTTATTACCTAATGGGGTGGAGAGAATGGGCACTCCGGAGCCTATAGCCACTGCAAATGAACTCCAGACGCATGTGCCACCATGTGCATCTGGTTTACATGGGTACTGGAGAATTGAACCTGGGTCCTTAGGCTTCACAGCCAAGTGCCTTAACAGCTAAGCCATCTCTCCAGCCCTGGACATTTTCTTTTTTCAACTTTTCTATCTATATATTTATTTTCAAGCACAGAGAGGGGGGAAGAGAGAAGGAGAAAGAGAGAGTACAAACACACCATGGCTTCTTGCCACCTGCAAATGAGTTCCAGATGCACGTGCCACTTTTTGCATCTGGCTCTCATGGGCATTGGGGAATTGAGCCAGGTCATCAGGCTTCACAAGTAAGTGCCTTTAACTGCTGAGCCATCTCTCCAGCCCTCGGCCTGGACTTTTATCATTATCTGTGCAGAGCTTTCCAGAGACTCCCCAATTCACCATGGACAAACCTAACCTACCTTGCCATGGTCTTCAGGGCCCTGCAAAACCCACCCTCTTCCCACACTGCATCCCACACCAGCCGATGGGAGTAAAGCAATTTCATCCTCACAGTGGCAGACCCCCCTTTTCCCAGTCCCCTCATTCTCAAGACTCAGCTCCAAGGCCGCTCCCCCTTATCCATCAAACTCCACTCCATGCCGGGCGTGGTGGCGCATGCCTTTAATCCCCCAGCACTCGGGAGGCAGAGGTAGGAGTATCGCTGTGAGTTTGAGGTTGCCCTGCGACTACATAGTGAATTCCAGGTCAGCCTGGGCCAGAGTGAGACCCTACCTCGAAAAACCAAAAAAAAAAAAAAAAATCCACTCCATGACCTGAGTTTTGTTTTTTGTTTGTGTGAGGTTTTTTTTTTTTTTGTTTTTTGTTTTTTTGAGAGAGAGACAGAGAGAGAGAGGGAGAGGAAGACAGATAGAGATGGGCATGCCAGCAGCCTCTCAGCCGCTGTGAACGAAATCCAGATGCGTGCGGCCCCTTGTGGTCAAGTGCGGCATTGCGCCCTTGCGTCACTTTGCATCTGGCTAAACGTGGGACCTGGAGATTGGAGCCGGGTTCTTAGGCTTAGGAGGCAGGCGCCTTAACTGCTAAGCCATCTCTCCAGTCCGAGGGTTTTTTTTTTTTTTTTTTTTTGTGTGTGTGTGTGTGTGTGTGTGTATGTGGGGAGAGGGGATGAATGCATATTTATGTGTGTGTTGTACACACACGTGCCTGTGGATGTGACACTGGGTACCTTTCTCAGTCACTCTCCACCTAATTTTCCTACTGCCTCTGCCTCCCAAATGCTGGGATGAAAGCCATGTGCCACCATGCCTGGCTCCACCTAATTTTCTGAGACTGGGTCTCACACTGAATTTAGAGTTCACTGATTTGACTGGACCAGCTAGTGGGTGATCCCTGAGGACCCTCGGTCTCATGCTGGGATTGATGCTGGGATTATAGGCATGCACCATCTCACCCGGCGTCTTACCTGGGTGTTGGGGATATAAACTCAGGTAGGTCCTCAAGCTTCTATGGAAAACACTTCACCCACTGAGCCACCTCCATGACTTTCATAGTACCATGGAATTCATTCTTTTAAAAAATATTTTATTTATTTATGAGAGAGAGAAAGACAGACAGACAGACAGAGAGAGAACTGGGTGTGCTGAGAGCCTCTTGCCACTGCAAACAAACTCCAGATGCATGCACCTCTTTGTGCATCTGGTTTTACATGGGTACTGGGGAATCGAACCCAGGCTGTCAGGCTTTGCAAGCAAGTCCCTTTAACCACTGAGCCATCCATAGAATTCATTGTCCAGTCACGTTAGTGTCCCACCCCCTGTCTAAAATGTAAGCTCTCTGAAAGCGCGTATCAATGTTCTGCTCATGGAGAGATTCCTGGAATGTGAACAGTGCCAGACACCTAGTGAGTGCTCAAACCTTCCTGTTGAATGAATCAATCCCTTCTTGCTCCTGTAGCCCCAGACTATAGTCCCCAGCCCAAAGCTGGCTCTCCAAACTCAGGTAGCTATGGAACCTGACGTCACCAGCCACTGGCCCACAGAGCTCGCCTTCTTCTATTTCACAATGAATGTTGGGGCTGGAGAGATGGCTTAGTGGTTAAGGTGCTTGCCTGTGAAGCCTAAGGACCCAGGTTCAATTCTCCAGGTCCCACGTAAGCCACACACACAAAGTGATGCAAGTGCACAAGGTCGCACATGCGCACAAAGGGGCACGTGCATCTGGATGGAATTCGACTGTAGTGGCTGAAGACCCTGGCGTGCCGTGCCAATTCTCTCTCTCTCTCTCTCTCTCTGATAAAAAAAAGGGGGGGCTGGAGAAATGGCTTAGTGGTTAAGTCGTTTGCCTACGAAGCCAAAGGATCCCGGTTCGATTCTCCAGGACCCACGTAAGCCAGATGCACAAGGGGCACATGCATCTGGAGTTTGTTTGCAGTGGCTGGAGGCCCTGGCGCGCCCATTCTCTCTCTGTCTGCCTCTCTTCTCTCTCTCTCTCTGCTTGCAAATAAATAAATAAAATTAAAAAAAAAAAAAAAACAACAAGGCCAGTCTGTTGGGCTTGCCTAAATAAAAAAAAAAAAAAAAAAAAGAAATGTCCCTAGGTGCCCCACCTTCCTGCCTGCTTGTCTGTCACACTTGTCTGTCACACTTGTCTGTCACACAGATTCTATCCACAGCTCAAGTCTCCACTCTATGGAAGCCTTCCCTGACTCTATGGGAAACCCAATTAAGAGTAAAGACTGGGGGCCGGGCGTGGTGGCGCACGCCTTTAATCCCAGCACTCGGGAGGCAGAGGTAGGAGGATCACTGAGAGTTCAAGGCCACCCTGAGACTATAGTGAATTCCAGGTCAGCCTGGACCAGAGTGAGACCCTACCTCGAAAAACCAAAAATAATAAAAATAATAATTAATAAATAAAGAAAAAAAAAAAAAAAGAAGAAAATCTATTTTTTTTTTATTTTAGAGAGACAGGAGAGAGAAAGAATTGGTGTGCCAGGGCCTCAGCCACTGCATTCGAACTCCAGGTGCTCACAGGCCATGTGCGACCTTGCGCTTGCCTCATCTTTGTGCTTCTGGCTTAGCTGGGATCTGGAGGGTCGAACACGGACAGGTCCTTAGGCTTGGCGGGCAAACACCTTAACCGCTAAGCCGTCTCTCCAGTCCCCCCAATATACATATATATATTTGGATTTTCAAGGTAGGGTCTCACTCTGGCCCAGGCTGACCTGGAATTAAGTATGTAGTCTCAGGGAGGCCTCGAACTCACAGCAATCCTCCTACCTCTGCCTCCTAAGTGCTGGGATTAAAGGTGTGCGCCACCACACCCAGCTCCAAAATATATATATATATATATATTTTGAGAGAGACAGACAGAGAGAGAGAGAGAGAGAGAGAGAGGAAGACAGATTGAGATGGGCGCGCCAGCAGCCTCTCAGCTGCTGCAAATGAAATCCAGATGTATGCGCCCCCTTGTGGTCAAGTGCGGCATCGTGCCCTTGTGTCACTGCATCTGGCTAAAAGTGGGTCCTGGAGATTGGAACAGCTGGAGATTGGAACCAGCTTTCTTAGGCTCAGGAGGCAGGCGCCTTAACCACTAAGCCATCTCTCCAGCCCCAATATATATTTTTTTAAATGAGAAAGAAAGAGAGCTGGAGAAATGGCTCAGTCGTTGTGTACACTTCCTGCATAAACATGAGGAGCCTGAGAACTGTCATAGTTCAAATCTCCAGATCCTATGTACAGAGCTGGGCAGCGCTAGTCCTGCAGGGGAGCAGAGACCTGAGAATCTCAGAGCCCTGCAAGCTCTAGAAACTCTATAAGGAGACTCCAGCTGGAGGAAAGACGATGGAGCAGCACACCTGCCAAAGACAAGCATATGGGACACCACAAGAACACATACACAGGCATGCACCACACACACATGCATGCACACACAGTCAGAGAGTGGGGAGCTGATGATGCCCCAGGGGGTCAAGTACTTCCTGCACAAGCTGGAGTATTCAGGTTTGATTCCCCGGCCCCAAGTAAAATCAAAATAAAAACCAGAAGTCATGGCAGGCTTCTATAATCCCAGCGTGTTGACACCAATGTCTAGAAGGATGGCAGAAGCAGGAGAAGTTCATGGAAGTTCATGGCTAGTGCAACAAAGACAGCAGAGCCAGAATCTGGAGTCACAAACCTCAAGTAAGGTGGACAGGCAACGATTGACCTGGAAGTTGTCCTCTGACCTCCATACATGCCCTGTGGTGCACGCGTGTATGCACACATGCGCGCGCACACACAGCAATAATTCATATAAATTTTAAAATGAAAGAGAGAAAGAAAGAGGAGAAGGAGGGAAGAAAGGAAAGAAGGGAGGGATGAAGGAAGGAAGGGAGGGAGATGGAGAAAAGGGCTGGGGAGATGGCTCAGTGGTAAAAGGCGCTTGCTTGCAAAGCCTGCTGATCAGAGAGTTTGACCCTCCCTAGCACCCGTATAAAGCTGATGCGAAGTATGACCTACACCTGTGACCCCAATGTGACTGTGGCAAGGGAGGACGACAGAGCCAGCAGAATCCAGAAGCTCACAGACTAGCTAGACTGACACACAGTGGCCAAACATCAAGAGCAACCCTGACTCAAGAATGTGGAGGGGGGGCTGGAGAGATGGCCTAGCGGTTAAGGCGCCTGCCTGCTAAGCCTAAGAACACAGGTTCCAATCTCCAGAGGTTCCAATCTCCAGGTCCCACGTTTAGCCAGATGCAAAGTGACGCAAGGGCGCAATGCCGCACTTGACCACAAGGGGTTGCACGCATCTGGATTTCGTTCACAGCAGCTGAGAGACTGCTGGCTCCCCATCTCTATCTGTCTCCCTCTCCCTCTCTGTCTGACTCTCTCTCTCTCCAAAAATAAATAAAAGTTAAAAAAAAAAAAAAGAATGTGGAGGGGGAAAAGCCGGGAGTGGTGGCGCATGCCTTTAATCCCAGCACTCGGGAGGCAGAGGTAGGAGAATCACCAAGAGTTCTAGGCCACCCTGAGACTACATAGTTAATTCCAGGTCAGCCTGAGCCAGAGTGAGACCCTACCTCGAAATGTCAAAAAAAAAAAAAAAAAAGAATGTGGAGGGGGGCTGGAGAGATGGCTCAGTGGTTAAGGCACTTGCCTGCAAAGCCAAAGGACCCCAATTTGATTCCCCAGGACCCACATAAGCCAGATGCACAAGGTGGTGCATGCATCTGGAGTTTGTTTGTAGTGGCTGGAAGCCCTGGTGCACCCATTCTCTTTCTCTCTCAAATAAATAAAAATAAATCGCCAGGCGTGGTGGCACATGCCTTTAATCCCAGCACTCAGGAGGCAGAGGTAGGAGGATCATCGAGAGTTTGAGGTCACCCTGAGACTTCCAGGTCAGCCTGGGCTACAGTGAAACCCTACCTCAAAAAAACAAAACAGGGCTGGAGAGATGGCTTAGGGGTTAAGGCGCCTGCCTCCTGAGCCTAAGAACACTGGTTCCAATCTCCAGGTCCCACGTTTAGCCAGATGCAGTGACTCAAGAGCGCAATGCTGCACTTGACCACAAGGGGGCGCACACATCTGGATTTCATTCTCAGCAGCTGAGACACTGCTGGCGCGCCCATCTCTGTCTTTCTCTCTCTGTCTCTCTCTCTCTCTGTGTCTCTCTCCAAAAATAAAAACAAAACAAAACAAAAAAATTAAAAAAAAATAAATAAATAATTTGAAATATAATGTGGAGGAAGAAGAGAAATATCCCAAGCCTGTCCTCTGGTCACCATAGCACACATGCATGTACACACACACACACACACACACACACACACACACACACACAGTAAATGAATAGATAGATAAATAAATAAAACAAGAGAAAGTAGCCGGGCATGGTGGCATGCACACCTTTAATCTCAGTATTTGGAAGGCAGACGTAGGAGGATCACTGTGAGTTTGAACTAGAGAGAGAGTTCCAGGTCAGCATGAGTTAGAGAGTGAGACGCTACCTCGAAAAAACAGAATAGGAAGCCGGGCGTGGTGGCGCACGCCTTTAATCCCAGCACTCGGGAGGCAGAGGTAGGAGGATCGCCGAGAGTTCGAGGCCACCCTGAGACTACATAGTTAATTCCAGGTCAGCCTGGACCAGAATGAGACCCTACCTCGCAAAAAAAAAAAAAAAAAAAAAAAAAAAAAAAAAGAATAGGAAGGAAGGAAGGGAAGTAGGGAAGGGAGGGAGGGGAAAGGTTTGAGTGCCGGCCGGGGCTGTAGCTGTTGGAAGAGTACTTGCCTAAAATGCATAAAGCTTTAGATTCAATCCCTAGCACCACATAAAACTGGGCGTAGTAGCTCATGCCTATAATCTCAGCAGTGGGATCACGTATTTGAGGCCAGCCTGAGCTACTTAGTGTGTGTTTGACTCCCATGTTCAGTAGGGTGCACTCAGCACTGAAGTTCTCTGAAGGGCTCAGGATGAGGCTGCTGTCCAGGGTACTAACAGGGTCATAATTTGAGATTGAGTGCACACCTTTAATCCCAGCACTAGGCAGGCAGAGGCAGGAGGATCGCTGTGAGTTTTAATCCACCCTGAGAATACAGAGTGAATTCCAGGTCAGCCTAGACTAAAGTGAGACTTCAGAAAAACAAATAACAATACTAAATAATAATAATTTGAGATTGAGAACAATCACCAAGCAAATGTCTTTAACTGCTGAGCCATTTTCCTAGCCCCATGACTAGAAGAAAAAAAAAAAAAAAAAAAAAGAGCAGAGCCAGGCGTGGTGGCACACGCCTTTAATCCCAGCACTCGGGAGGCAGAGGTAGGAGGATCACTGAGTTTGAAGCCACCCTGAGACTACATAGTTAATTCCAGGTCAGCCTGGACCAGAGGGAGACCCTACCTCAAAAAACCAACAACAAAAAGGAAAAACAATCGTGGTGTCATCAAATAATGTATCCATACTCAGAAATCCTATGTAGTTGTGAAACAAAAGGGGATTTTTCTTTTTTAAAATTTTTATTTATTTGAGAGAGAAAGAGAGGGGGAGAGAGAGAGAGAATGGAATGAATATGGGGAAGCCACTGCAAACAAACTCCAGACTCATGCGCCACCATGTGCATCTGACTTACATGGGTCCTGGGGAATCAAACCTGGGTCCTCAGGCTTCTCAGGCAAGTGCCTTAACCGCTAAGCCATCTCTCCAGTCCGAAGTAAAATTAAAAAGTAACACAAGGGAAACGGGGCGTGGTGGTGCACACCTTTAATCCCAGCACTCGGGAGGCAGAGGTAGGAGGATCGCCAGGAGTTCGAGGCCACCCTGAGACTACATAGTGAATTCCAGGCCAGCCTGGGCCAGAGTGAGACCCTACCTCGAAAAACCAAAAAAAAAAAAAAAAAAAAAAAAAAAAAAAAGAAAAAGAAAAACAAAACCAAACCAAAAAGTAACACAATGCATCCAGGTTCCATTCCTTAGGACCCGGGTAAGCCAGATGAGGTGGCTCGTACATCTGGAGTTCATTTGCAGTGCTAAAGACCCTGGCGCACCCATTCTCTCTCTCTCTCTTTCTATCTGCCTCTTTCTCTCTCTCTCTCTCAAATAAAATTTAAAAAGTAGCACAATAACAGCACTCTCCTCCTTCCTGCATAATAATAAAATGTATTTATCATTTACAAAAGAAATATGTGGGTGGGTGGGTGGGTGGGAAAAAAGAAAGAAAAAAGAAAGAAAAAAACAAGATATACAGGAAGAGAAGGAAAGAAATTATTATTCCAAAGATGAATATCATGGTTACTCCAGCAGGAAGGGAGACATTTGTTGGAAATAACACACATGGTGGAGGTTTTGGGGTGCTGTGCATCTTTGACAACAACCCCCAAGGGATCACATGCACCCAGCAACTGTGTGTTTCCTGTGAACAGAGGCCAGTGCATAGTTGTGGGAGAATGGGAGCACCATCTGCCTCCCATCCCCTCCCTCCCCCCCCCCAACTGCCCAGTAGACAATGGTAAGCTTGTGTGTTCAGTAGGGAGAGCCCCATTGCTTAAGGACTCTGAGGCGCTGCGGCTGCTGTCCAGGGTACCATGAGCCTCCTGCCAAAAGCCAGCTTCAAGATTCATTCTCACTCGGGAGGTGGAGGCAGGAGGATCGGGAGTTCAAAGTCATCCTTGGCTGTTTAGCAAGTTTGAGGGCAACTGGAGTTACATGCGACCCTCTCTTAAAAAAATAGTCCCCTCAAAAAAAAAATAGTCCCCTCAAAAAACTAAAAGAAGACAGCCGAGCGTGGTGGTGCACGCCTTTAATCCCAGCACTCGGGAGGCAGAGGTAGGAGGATCGCTGTGAGTTCGAGGCCACCCTGAGACTGCATAGTGAATTCCAGGTCAGCCTGAGCTAGAGTAAGACCCTACCTCAGGAAAAAACAATAATAATAATAAGATATAAAGGAGAGAAAAAGAAAAATCTTCGAGTCTTGTGACAGGGACCTCACCAACACTTATTACTTTCCCCCACTCTCCTCAGGCCCCTGCTCAATCCCCCCTGCTGCCTGCCTTTCTCTTCCTGCAACCCAAGCACTTGCTCTTTCTCACCTTAGGACCTTTGCTCTTTTTGTTAATTTTTTTTTACTTTTTATTATTTTAAAAAATATTTTATTTACTTGAAAGAGAGAGAAAGAGGCAAAGAGAGGAGTAGGTAGAGACAGAAAGAGTGAACGGGCACGCCAGGGCCTCCAACCACTGCAAACAAACTCCAGACGCATGGGCTACCTTGTGCATCTGGCTTACATGGGTCCTGGAGAATCGAAACCTGGGTCCTTTGGCTTTGCAGGCAAGCGCCTTCACTGCTAAGCCATCTCTCCAGCCCTCTTTTTGTTGTTGTTGTTGAAATAGGTTCTCACTAGATTGTCTCAGCCTCCAGAGCGCGGGAGTGACAGGGATGCACCACCATGCCTGTGTGGTGCTGGGGGATTGAACCCAGGTCTTTGTGCATGCCAGGCAAGCACTGTGCCAACTGAGCTACATCCCTAGTTCATATTTTCATTAATGCCATAGCATGAATCCACCAATAATGACCCTGATTTGTGTGTGTGCATTTCACCTAGATGTCCCCAGGGTCTTCAACAGACTCTGTGTCGACTTGTTAAAGGAAGAGCAGACAGTGGGACAAGAGCCTCTATACTCAGCCAGAAGGAACCAGTGGGAGGACTGTTCACCTGGCCTCTTGGGGAGGCAGGTGACAGATAAGTGAAAGATCCCAGCCAGGTATGGTGGCACCTGCCTTTTATCCCAGCACCTGGGTGGCAGAGGTAAGGAGGATTGCTGTGAGTTCAAGGCCACTCTGAGACTACATAGTGAATTCCAGGCCAGCCTGAGCTAGAGCAAGACCCTACCACAAAAAAAATATATATATATATAGGGCTGGAGAGATGTCTTAGCAGTTAAGGTGCTTGCCTATGAAGCCCAAGTACCCATGTTCAACTCTCCAGATCCCACATTAGCCAGACGCACAAAAGTGAGGCAAGCATAAGGTCGCACGTGCCCACTAGATGGCGCAAGTGTCTGGAGTTTGACTGCAGTGGCTGAAGCCCTGGTGCATTCTCTCTCTCTCTCTAAAATAAAAAAAAATTAAACAAACAAAATAAATAAACAAACAAAAAGATCCGTGTGGTAGTGGTTGTGACCCACAGGATGAATTTGTGCTCAAGGAAGAAGAATCTGTCACCGTGTCACCAATGAGTCTAAGCCACAGCCAGGATGTCCGATGCTCACTCTGTGTCAGTCTAATTACCTCCATGAGCTCCAGAGTCACAGCTCTGCCACTCAGTGGCTGGTGACATTGGGCAAACCACTTGCCTTCTCTAACCCTCAGTATCCCCACCTGAGAAGCAGGATAATGATGCAGACCAGGTACAGGCTGACATGACGGGATGGCACGGATGAAGATGGGGCCAGTGGAGAAAAAGCAGCACTCAGCGAGTCATTTGAAGCCAGGTGGAAAGGGACTCCAAAATCTAAGTCAACTACCAAGACAGGACGTGGGAGGTCTGGAGGTATTACAGATGATAAAGGGGCATGGTCCTCAGGAAGCCAGAGAGGTTTAAAAAAAAAAAATTGGATGCAGCCAGGTGTGGTGGTGACGCCTTTAATCCCAGCACTCGGGAGGATGAGGTTGGAGATTGGTTGTGAGTTCAAGGACAGCTAAAGAGTGAGCGCTAGGTCAAGTTGAGCTAGAATGAGACCCTGCCTCAAAAATAAAATAGGGCCGGGCGTGGTGGCGCACGCCTTCAATCCCAGCACTCAGGAGGCAGAGGTAAGAGGATTGCCGTGAGTTCAAGGCCACCCTGAGAGTACATAGTGAATTCCAGGTCAGCCTGGATCAGAGTGAGACCCTACCTCAAAAAAAAATAATAATAATAATAAATAATAATGGGGCTAGAGAGATGGCTTAGCGGCTAAGGCACTTGTCTGCAAAGCCAAAGGACCCAGGTTTGATTTCCCAGGACCCACATAAGCCAGATGCACAAGGGGGCTCATGCATCTGGAGTTCATCTGTGGCTAGACACCCTGACACACCCATTCTCTCTCTCTCTCTATCTGCTTCTTTCTCTGTCTCTCAAATAAATAAATTAATTAATAATACTAAAATAAAATAAGGAGGTCACCGTAGGATGCCTCCCCCATCTCCTTCTTTCTTCTCTTCCTTCCTTCCCTCCCTCCCTCCCTTCCTTCCTTTTTTTCTTCTTTGTTTTTTTTTTTTTTGTTTGTTTGTTTGTTGTTGTTTTCAAGGTAGAGTCTCACTCTAGTCCTAGCCCAGGCTGACCTGGAATTCACTGTGTAGTCTCAGGGTGGTCTCAAACTCGATCCTCCTATCTCTGCCTCCCAAGTGCTAGGATTAAAGGTGTGCACCACCCACGCCCAGCTTCCTTCTCTCTTTTCATCACCCTCTCTTTCCAGACTACCTGGCCTCCACCAGAGTCCCACACTGTCCAGCTGATCCTGCCACCCTTGTGTCCATCCCAGGACCAGACTCTGGTCCTCTTGACCATTCCCCAGCCTTCCTCACACAGCTGGTCACAAAGGATGCCTGTCCCCTCGATTAGAAAGACTCTTTACTAACTTGGGAAGGCATCGTCTGAAAGCAGTTCACAACTCACCACTGGGCCAGGTGTGGTGGGACACACTTATAACCCTAGTATTTGGGAGCCGAAGGCAAGGGTGTCAGGGGCTCAAGGCCAGCTTACAGACAGTTTGAGACCAGCCTGGGCTATATGAGACCCTATCTCCAAAAAAAAATAATAATAATAAGGGGATAGGAAGATGGCTCCGTGGTTAAGGCGCTTGTCTGCAAAGGTTAAGGACCCAGGTTTTATTTATTTATTTATTTATTTATTTATTTATTTATTTATTTATTTGAGAGACAGAGAAAGGCAGATGAGAGAGAGAGAGAGAGAGAGAGAGATATGGGCTCTCAGGGCCTCCAGCCACTGCAAACGAACTCCAGACACATGCACCGTCTTGTGCATCTGGCTTATGTGGGTCCTGGGGAATCAAACCTGGATCCTTTGGCTTTGCAGGCAAATGCTTTAAGTTCTAAGCCATCTCTCCAGGCCTAAATTTTTTTTTTGTTTGTTTCGTTTTTTGAGGTAGGATCTCACTCTAGCCCAGGCTGACCTGGAATTCACTATGTATTCTCAGGGTGGCCTCAAACTCATGATGATCCTCCTACCTCTGCCTCCCAAGTGCTGGGATTAAAGGCGTGTGCCACCACGCCTGGCTAATATTTTTTTAAATAAGAATAATAATAGAAAAGAAAGGTCTGGGGTAAACTGAGTGACGTGGTACATGCCTTAATCCCAGCTGTTTGGGAGGCTGAAGCAGGAAGGTTTCAAGATCCAAGGCCAACCTGGGCAATTTAGTAAGATGCTGTCTCAAATAAAATTTAAAAAATTAAGGGGGATGAAAGCGGTAGAGCTAAAGGAACTATCTGAAGCATAAGGAAGCGTGTGACCCTGGTGTAGGAATACATACACACATGCACACCACCTGTGTTTTTGTTTTTTTCAGACAGGGTGTCATGTATCCTAGGTGGCCTCAAACTCAGTAGGCAGCTTAGCTTCTTGACGTCACCTCTTGAGTGCTTAGATTACAGTTTGGCTCTACCACACCCTATTGATAAGGTGATGGGGCTAGAGCTGTGTGCATGCCAGGCAACTGGACTACATCAACAGCCTATTTATTATTTATTTATTTTTTTTTTTTGTTTTGTTTTGTTTTGTTTTTATGAGGTAGGGTCTCACTCTAGCTCAGGCTGACCTGGAATTCACTATGTAGTCTCAGGGTGGCCTTGAACTCACGGCGATTCTCCTACCTCTGCCTCCCGAGTGCTGGGATTAAAGGCGTGCGCCACCATGTCCGGCTTATTTATTTATTTATTTTTGAGATAATGCCTCATGGTGTAACTGGTCTGGAACTCAGGATCTTCCTGCCTCAGCCTCCTGAGTACTGGGATTTATAAGTGTCCACCACCATGCCCAGCTGGGTCTGAGGTCTGGAGCCCATTTATTTTTATTTTTATTTATTTATTTTTTATTGTTGGTTTTCGAGGTAAGGTTTCACTCTAGCCCAGGCTGACCTGGAATTCTCCATGTAGTCTCAGGGTGGCCTCAAACTCACAGTGATCCTCCTACTTCTGCCTCCCAAGTGCTGGGACTAAAGGGGTGCGCCACCACATCCAGCTTTTTTTTTTTTTTTTTCTCCCAAGGTAGGGTCTCACTCTAGCCTAGGCTGACCTTGAATTCTCTATGTAGCTCAGGCTGGTCTCGAATTCACGGCAAACCTCCTACCTCCCAGGTGCTGGAATTAAAGGCATGCACCACCATGCCCGGCTCCATTTCTTTATTATTATTATTATTATTATTTATTTATTTATATATGAGAGAGAGGTGCAGAGAGAGAGAGAGAGAAAAGAAGCCCCGTGGTGTCCATACACCAACTATATTTCTACATTCCCCAGAGTAAAGATTCTGTTAGAGGGCTGGAGAGATGGCTTAGTGGTTAAGCCATTTGCCTGCAAAGCCAAAGGACCCAGGTTCAATTCCCCAGGACCCACATGGCGTGTCCATTCTCTATTCTCTTTCTATCTCTCTCTCCCTCTTTCGCTGTCAAATAAATAAATAAAGATTAAAATATATATATATATATATATATATATATATATATATATATATATATATAAGATTCTGTTAGAAATGTCCCTTCTCAGAAACCAAAAGAAGCCAGGACCTTCGAGACACAGAAAGGGCTCAAACCCCATCCTTTAGGGAGAGTGAAAGCAAAGTTAATGAGCTGGAGAGATGGCTTAGCAGTTGAGGCATTTGCCTGCAAAGCCAAAAGACCCAGGATCGATTCCCTAGTACTCTGGTAAGCCAGATGCACAAGGTGGTGCATATCCCTTCTCAAGCCACCCTGAGACTACAGAGTGAATTCCAGGTCAGCCTGGGCTAGAGCGAGACCCTACCTCAAAAAAAGAAAAGAAAAGAAAAACAAAACAGCGGGGCATGGGTGGCACACGTCTTAAATCTCAGCACTCGGGAGGCAGAGGTAGGAGGATCGCTGTGAGTTCGAGGCCACCCTGAGACGACTACACAGTGAATTCCAGGTCAGCCTGGACTAGAGTGAGACCCTACCTCAAAAGAAAAAAACAAAACTAAACAAAAAGCTGAGGGGAGGAAAGTGTTGTGTAACATCGGGGTAGGTTAATTACGTGGCAGCCACAGAGACCCGTCCCTTGGGTGTGTGTCTTGGCCTCTGTGGAAATCCACACGCTCCCACTCAACGAATGACAGAAGAGGGCTTCCCAAACCTTCCGCCCTTCTTCCTGCCAATGGTCCGAGGCCCTAGGTCTCCTCTGTGAGAGACAGGTATGACCCAGGAGAGAAACAGGCTAAGACAGGAAGATGGGGGACAAGGACAGAAGGGAAAGATTGTAGCTGGGTGAAGAAAAGAGGGGCGCAGAGAAAGAAGGATGGGGCTGGCGGGGTCTCAGATGCTAGAACAGAAAAAGTACATGATAGCAGGGGGGTTAGTCGGAGTCAAACAGAGTGAGGCAGAAAGACACAGAGAGGCAGCGACAAGGAATAGAGACAAAGAGAAAAGGAAAAGAAAGAGGGAGGGAGGGAGGGACAGTCGGAGGGAGGGGAGAGAGAAGAGCAAGCCGCCCACCTGAGGTGGGGCTGCAGGCTTTTGCAAATTGCTTCCCCAACACTCTCTTCCGGGCCTCTCAAGACAACAGTCCTGCCGTCTGTGTGGTGGTGTTTAGGCTCTGGACAGAGCTGAGCTGATAAATATATGCACACATACACACACGGGGAGGGGTGTCAACTTCCAGCCCCGTCTCTCACACCTTCCTCTCCCCCTCCCCCTCATCCCAGGTAGCCCAGGCTGCCCTGGAATTTTACTATGTAGTCTCAGGCTGGCCTCGAACTCACAGCAATCCTCCTACCTCTGCCTCCTGAGTGCTGGGATTAAAGGCGTGCACCACCACACCCAGCTCAGCCCTGTCTCCCTTAACCCCTCTGCCACCCAAAGGGAAAGACCAGGTCCTGTGTGACAGGGCCTATGGCTGGGGACTGTGGACAGAGCTGGAGGCACCTGTCTGCCCTGTTTCCCAGGTGCTCCTCACTGACCAAAACTCCGTCAACCTGTGGTCGTCATTTACTGCCCACACCATCGCCACCCTCCCACTCTTCGTATGCCCTCCAAAGACCAGTCTCCCCACCACCAGAGCCCACCTTTCTTCTCTGCTCCCCAATAGATAGGTTTTGGGGTTAGGGAAGAGAGCCAGCGCTTGAGGGTGCGGGATATGCAGGGGAACTGGCTGACATGGATGAGGAGGAAGAGGAGGGGGTATTGGTGACAGGCGATTCTGACTCTTGGGTGTGTGTGGGGGGGGATGGCAGAGGAGGGGGTGAAGAAGGCCTGGGGGGAGGGGTGGTGAGGAAGCAGGTTGTGTGTGTGGTGGTGGGGGGGGGCCGGAGAGCAGGACCAAGCTCACATTTAGCATTCAGGGCAGCTGACAATAAAAATGCTTTATTGCCAAGAAACTGGATCGATCGGGGCTGGAGGGGGCCGGCAGGGGGGACGCGGAGGGCTCAGCGCAGAGGCCAGCGGCCCAGCCTCCGCAGCGACCAGACCAGGGCCCAAGCCGCCCTCCCCCCTGCACCCCCCTCCCTGCCTCCTGCCCTTTCTCCTGCAACCACCGCTTAGTTCTTATTATATTTTTTTTCCTTATATATTTTTTCCCCCAGCTTCTCCTGCTCTTGGGTTTTTTTTTTCCTCTTTTAATTTTTTTTTTAAACTCGCTGTACTCCCAATGCCGCAGGCTGGGTGGGGGTGGGGTGGGGGGGGAGTGTCTGCCCAGGCCAGGCCAGGCCCTACCCAAAGGCTTCCATGACTGCGGGCTCTGAGATGAGAGCACCCACTTTGCCTCCATACCACCACCCCCCCTCCTTGTCCCATTTCAGTCAGGTTGCTCACCCCCACCTCCCCCCTGCTAGAGACTGGCCCTATGTCTACCTATGTTCCTCGGCCACTTCTCCTGAGGTCTTCCTAACCCCCCCACCCACCCAAGGAGCAGCCCCATATCCGTACCATGGTGGGCTCAGGGCCCTGGCCACACTTACTTCCTTCCCCTCCCCCCTACCTGGCCCACCCCGCCCCCTGCTCACTCAGAGCCATTTGGCTGATGGTCAAAACTGCCCATCAAGGGGGCTCTGAGCCCCTGGGGACCCAGATGGGAGGAGGGAGGGGGAGAGGTCGGGGGTCAGGCCCTTAGCTCGTCTCTTTCCCCTCCCCCTCCCTAACAAAGGGAACAAGCTGTCCTGTCGCAGGGTGTGTGTGGTGGGGTGGGGTGGGGGGGGATGGCGGCCTGGTACTAAGAGAAGCAGGAGAGAGGTTGTGGGTGGCTAGGGCAGGAGACAGAGGGAAGGAGATGCCTGCCCCTCCTCTGCCCGCGTTCCCCCCCCCTTCACTCGGGTCAAGGCTAAGGTGATTTCTCAACCTCTACAGGCTGGGCTGGGAGAGGAGGGTCTGGGAAGACAAAGGACAGGAATGAAAGGGGGCGATTTGGGGGGAGGCTAGAGAATTGAAGCACCTGGGACCCACATCCCCGCGGAGGGACAGGCAGCAAGCACCCTCCTGGCCCTGGCTTTACTCCCACTCAGCACCTGATGACCCTGCCTTGCATCTGCAACCAGTCCAGACCCCCAAGAGCTTAGCAGGATTTTGTGGGGATACCAGGGAAACTGAGGCCCAGGGAAAAAGAGAAAGACGGGTAGGATGTAGGGGACAGACACGTAGCCCCAGGCTCCTCAACCCTGTTTGTCCTTTCTTCTCCTCAGCCTACCAAGGGGAAATACCTTTCCCCTGTTGGTCATGGAGGGGGACCAGGTGGTAGAAGGTTCTGGAAAAAAAAAGGGAGACTGAGGGTCTGGAGAGGCTGTGTTTTTGAATGCTCAGTGTGGTCTGTTCGGCACTGGCCTGGTACAACTGTGATAAGGGATTTTTTTTTTTTTTTTTTGGGGAAAGGGCCTGTGTCCACAGGATGCTCCTGAGGGGACAGCGGCCAGCCATGGCTGGGAAATAGACCTGACTGTTTCTCATTCACACAGTGGAGGACTCACACAGTCTGGTGTCCCCCAGTGCTAACAGGACACAACCGTGGGGTTCTTGCCACATAACTGGCCAGCCTGACTATGGCAGGCCATGAATGGCTGGGAGCCACCTTGCCCATGGGAATAGAGAGTCATTGGGGAGGCAAGAAATAGAACTTAAATGTTCTTACCAAGGCTGGGGTATCTCTTGAGGAGAGAGGGCTACAGCCAAAGGGAAGAGGGGGAGGACGGGACATGTCTCTTTCACGAGGGGGGGTGCTCAAGCAAGCCCCCATAGCCTGCCCAGGAGGCCCCAGATGTGCCCAGGACTAAGGGGTCCCAACTGCCCTCCCCCAAACCTCCCCTCCCTTCTCTCCCTCTCTTTCTCGCTGGCTATCGACCGACCAGGCTGTGTGACATGGTGGATCAATACGGCAGGGATATAAAGCCGGCTGGCTGCCTGCCTGCCTCTGCCTCTCTCTCTCTCTCTCTCTCTCCCCCTTGCTTGCCTCCCTTTCCTTTCCCGGGGCCGCACCCAGGCCCCCCCCATCCCAAGTACCCCTTACCCCTACCTCCGAGGGGCAGTCCCCATCCCTACTCCCCTACCGCAGGAGAGTTTAGGGAGGCTGAAAGCTTGGAGAGCCAGGAGAGGGGGTGAGTATGGGGGTGGGCAGGGAAGCAGATGGGTGTGGGGGGGTCACACTTGCAGGTAGAGGGGCTGGGATAAATTGAGGGACAGTTCCTCTGGGAACAAGCAAACATGCCCTCAGATGGGAGCAGCTCAGAGAGATGGGGCCCTTTGAAGGTGATGGATAAAGGAGGTGGTCAGGGCACACACACACTCACACACACACACACACACACCCGTGGGGGGTTAGGGTGGGGAGACACCATCCTAAGCCAATGGGGCAAAGGAAGGAAGCCCCGTGTGCTGGAGTTAACAAAAGTGAATGGA
Organism: Orientallactaga sibirica; assembly: GCA_036365145.1. Lineage (NCBI taxonomy): Eukaryota > Metazoa > Chordata > Mammalia > Rodentia > Dipodidae > Orientallactaga > Orientallactaga sibirica. Next base: position 490,377 of record JAEOAD010002566.1, on the reverse strand, counting down.
CTAAAGGAAGAGTGGGCACCCAGGCGAACCTGCCGCCCACCCACAGGGCCCCAGCCATTCCCGTCCTATGGGTCCCTATGGGTGGAAGCTACCTTGGCCTCTCCTCATGGCCTGGCTTGTACCTGTGGGGGTGGGGGACTTGTGAGATTCTGGACACCAGGCTCCAGATGGACGGATTGGTAGCAGGAGAGGGGGGCGCGGTGGAGGGCTCTGAGTCACCATATACATGGTAAGGCGTGTGCAGGTCCTTAAGCTCTGCCGGGAAGACTCTGGGACATCCCCCTTCCCCCAGTGTCCTGACCCTTGAGTCATGTCTGTGTGTGCCTATGAATTTATGGGTGTGTCCCAGGGACTGTGGTGATAGGTCCACGAGTGTCCCCAGATATCTGCGTGCCCCCCCCCCCGGACAGTGTGTGTTTCTGGGAGTTCTAGAAAATCTACAGGTGTGTGTGTCGGGGGTGGGGGGGTGGGGAACATGTCCACGTCCCTGGCGGAGCGCGTCTGTGTGGTCTGGAGTAAGTCTCTCGTCGTGTGTCCCTGTGCCTGTGTGGGGTGGGGTGGCCGCCCCTGTGCTTGATGGCCTGTGTGGTCATCTCTCTTGATGAACGCCGGAGACCTGATGGGTCCTGGGTGTCTATGTAGTCTCACTGCCCCTGGACATCGATGACCAAGCGCGTTTCCACGAGTGGCATGGAGGCTGTGGGTGTGTCCCTGTGTGTCCTTGATGAAGGGGGAGGTGGCAGAGGCTGCCACGGACACACTGGCTAGCGTGTTTTAATGCCACACCGCCCCTACATAGGGTATAAGGGCCTGCCTGCCTTCTTTCCTTCATGCCAGAGGCCCCAAACCCCTGCCAGGATGGGCCTGGACACCCCCCCCTCCTGTCTCCCATCTTGGCCACGCATACCTCTGCTCCTCACTGCCCCCAGCTCTGATGGACAACACCTCAACACCACCAAGCGACCTCCGTCCCTCCCAACCCCCCCAGCGCCCCCCGCTCCCCCCGCCCTCCCCCCATCACAAGTCCAGTCCAACCCAGACAAAAGCAATTACTCCTGAGGTAGGATGTGAGTGTGGGTGTTAGAAACAGGAAAAAAAAAAAAAAAGTGGGGGAAGGGAGGGGGAGCGACACACACACACATGCACGCACACACACGCACACACACAGAGGCAGCAGGGATGGTCAGCCGGAGACCTGGAGAGACAAGAATGGAGGAAAAGACAGACCGAGTGAGGCCAAAGATGAAAGAGACCAGAGGGACACAGAGACTCGTGAGAGAGAGAACAGGACAGAGCCAACAGCCCGGTGGCAAGCCACGTGGAGAGAATGACACAGAGGGGACAGATGCAGATAAAGAGATGGGAGCCTGGTCCGGGGACAGCTACTAAACACAGGGAGAGAAAAAGAGAGAGAGAATGACACAGAAAATAATAGAAAGACTGAGTGAGAAAATGAGACCAGGCAGCCAGACCCAAAGGAGAACCAGAGATGAAAGGCAGGTGTAGGTGGATGGACAGAGGTGGAGGGACCCCCCAAGACAGGACCCCAAGGGCTGAAGGGAGATCATGTCCAAAGTGTGTGTGTGAGAGAGAGAGACAGAGAGAGAGAGAGGCACACGAACGCATGCACGCCACTCAGCTTAGCATTCATGCCTTCCCAGGCCTGACCTCAAGTACGACCAAGCCCTTCCCGTAGTTTTTCCCCCAACCCCAACTCTGGCCAGGGCCAGGTAGGGGACAGAATGGAAGGTCAGTCACAAGTATCAGCAGGGTCTGAGCTCACAGCCTCAAGGACGATTGCGACCACCAGTATACCTTCCTTAAGAAACACCAGTCAGCCACTGGCTCTCTACACGTACTGGGGCCTTGGCCAAGTCCCACATACTCGGCCCCGGGCACCCAAAGCCCTGGTGAGGCTGCTACTGGAGGCCTCAGTGAGGTACTTCCTTCCTGCCCCACAGCTGTGCCTGCCTTCCCGGTGTCCTCAACAACGCTCTTGTTCCTCTTCACTTCCCACCAAGCCAGCCTTGGCCTGTCGCCTGGGGTGTGCCCTCATGCTGGCTCTCCTTCCTCCTTCCTAATGGTCTCTTATTCTGCCTTCTTGACCCCATGTGGCCACTGTTCTCCCTTCTTTCTGCAAAGCTCCTTCTCCCTCCCCATTTTTTAAATATTATTATTACTACTTATTTGAGAAAAAGAAATAAGCAGAGAGAGACAGAGAGAGAGAGAGAGAGGGAGGGAGGGAGAGAATGGGCGTGCCAGGGCCTCCAGCCACTGCAAACAAACCAGACGCATGCACCACCTTGTGCATCTGGCTTACGTGGGTCCTTGGGAGTCGAACCCAGGTCCTTTGGCTTTGCAGGCAAGCACCTTAACCACTAAGCCATCTCCCCAGCCCTCCCTCCCCATGTCTCTACTGCAGGACACAATCTGAGTTTCCTTGAGTCTCACCGATGGATTTCTGGAGACCTTTTTTTCTCAGTGACCCCCTCTGAGCCTGCTGTCTCCCATGGACCCCGAGAGGAACAGGCAGCCAGAGTAAACAAGTCTTCCAGGAGTACCAGGGAGGGGGGCATCCCCCATTCATGCTTTTCTCTCAAGTGCTTTCTTCCCCTTCTCTGTTCTTGCCACCTCCCCACCTTCACTAGGCTCTGCACCTCCATGTGGCTTGCTCGCTCGCTCGCTCTCTCACTCGCTCTCTCCCCACCCACCCCCAAAGACAAGCTAAGGCACGATCTACACACTCTCCATGTGCAAGTCTCCGAAACAGCTCCCAGCTGGAGAAGAGGAGACGCTGGGGCTGAACTGCAGAGACGAGAGAGTTGGACAGTTCCCGGTGTGCAGCAGGATCCCCAACAGACCTTGCTAAAAAGCTCCTGGGGGGCTCTCTGAGGCCTACCCTCTGCTGACCAGCCCTCACTGTGGCTCTCCGAGGAACATCTGTCTCCTATCTGAATTCACAACCCGTTGACGTCCCTCAGCCCCTGGGATCCCACATCCCTTGCTCAGCAGGATGACCACGACACACGACAACGGGCACTCGACCTTCACTTGCTGTGGGACTGCCAGAAGCTCCAGGGGTCCATTGTTCCTGCTAAGAGAGGCGAGCTAAGTTTCTTTGGTTTTCTGTGACTTTCACGTCTGTAAGCCCTACCCTGTAGCCAAGAGAAGCTCCCGATTTACCACCGCCGTCTCCACCCACCCCACCCCACCCCACCCCACCGAGGGCCCAAAAACAAAGGAACCAAGCCTTCTCTCATCACCTCCCAGCACCCCACGGTGATAAAACAGCCCCTGGCATCTGGACTCCGCATCCAAAGAGGAACGCATGCCGCTGCCCACAGCCCGGCTCGTGCGTACTAAGGCCAGCTAAAGCAGTGGTCTCTGAGTGTCACTCTCCACAGCACAGCCTACTCACACCGAGAGAGTCCTGCCACTGTCCCCGGCCCCCAACCCAAGCCGCATCTGTGACAGAATACACCCAAGTCCCGACATCAAGCCCCAACAAGCGCTCGAGAGAAAAGAAAGCTGAGCAGACCGGGAGTGTGTGCAAAGATTCTTGACGCACCTACTCGCTTCTGGCTTGGGTCCTGTCTGTACCTAGCACCACCCTATACTCTCAGCTGAACACCTGTCTCCACCTTACTACTCAAGACCCGTGCTTAGGCACCCCTGGGGTGTCTGCTTGTTGTCTCATCAGACCCAATGATTCAAGCTCGAGCCCCTGTTTCTGAGGCCTTGGAGGTGACCACGGGGAGTGCGGGAGCCCTGGGGCACGCCCCTGGTGGGTGAGTCTCTCCACGACCTCTGTAACCAACACCTCCCCCCCCCGCCACGACTGCTTCACATCAAAAGCCAACCACGCCCCTGCCACCACCATACGCTTTTGTGACTGGATAGAGGGACAGCAGAGAGGGTGGTCACACCGTCCTGCTTGCACGTTGGACACTCAGAGGGCATCAGGCACAGGGGATGGGGGTTAGCCATGGAAACTCCAAGCTAAGCCTGTATCCGTGGTTCCCCAAAGGGAGTTAAAGGGTCAGAACCCACAACCAGCCACGCCCACTGGAATGGAAACTTCCTCTGGCTTCTCCAGACCTTCAGGAGCTCCCCCTTTGGTACTGCCTCTTCCCAGAGATGTCACGAAGGCCCCTTGGGAGAGTCATCTATCCCCTCTCTCCCCTAATCCAGCACATATCACCTTGCAGGCTCTGGTTGGTACCGTTTGCGCCCGGCTCTTCCTCCAGCCTGGTACCTCGCTAAGGCCTGGGTGTGTGTGTGGGGGGGGGGTGTGGGTATCCCTCCTCTATGTCCCTGAAGACAAAGGTTCAAGGCCTAGTGTGCAAGAAACCCCTAGAAGAATGCTGGCCGCTGGAATAAACGGATGGACCTGGATCTGGTTGGTGTACGTGGTTGCTCATTCATTCACTCCCTCATTCATTCATGCATTCATTCAACAAAGACTTACTGAGCATTTACATTGTGCCGGGGACCTAAGGCAAACAAATCAGATAAGTAGAGATATCCCCTCACTCGGAAGCTTATGGGTGGGGGGGGACGTCGGGGGGGCACTAAGTAATCAGGAGTGATGGAGCTGAGCAGGGCAGAGGGGGTATGCATAGTTCAGTCCGGGGTCAGGGGAGCTGTTCAGGGCAGAGTGGCCTCAGGTGGAGAGCAGGAGAAGTGGGTGTGGGGCCAAGCCAGAGCGGGGAGAAGGGCTTGGCATGGGCTGGAGGTGTGCCAGAGAAGGCCCCCCGGGGGGGGCGGCGGATAGGAAGAGAGGGAACTATACCCCAGCAAAGGCAGCAGAGGCAGACCCGGGCCTGGGGTCCAGGAGGGGACCTTGCACATCCTAGAGCTTCGGTTCCCACAGGAAGCACACAGGAGGCCCAGGGGCATAATCGAGGGGCCACTAACCTTGCGAGTATGGCTATGACGGAAAGACGGCGTGGATGGAGTGCAGTGTTTGTGTTACAGTCTCGTGGCAAAACCCTACCCCTAAAAGCGCGGCCACTTTTAGAGCTGAGAACTTGTCCTTGAACGGTGGTCAGAGCCGGTTTGCAAACTGTCAGCCAGCATTCACGGATCCCACTCATTGCTAAGTCAAGCAGAGGTGATGCAAATTCAGACCGCGCAAGTGTTCTCCCAAATGAAATTCATTCCCAAAGCGCACGTGTTTGTTTGCCTCCCAGATTCCAAACACCACTGGGTTTTGGCGAGGTGGTAAAACGAGAGCTTTAAATTCAGGCAGTCCTGAGTTCAAATGCTGATGCTACCACTCACATACTGGGTGACCTTAGCAAGCCACTTTCCTTTTCTGTATCTCGGTTTCTTTTGTAAATTTATTTACTTGAAAGAGAAAAAGAGGCAGAGAGCAGAGAGAGAGAGAGAGAGAGAGAGAGAGAGAGAGAGAGAGAATGGGTGAGCCAGGACCTCTAGTCGTTGCAAACAAACTCCAGATGCATGCGCCACCTTGTGCATCTGGCTTACATGGGTCCTGGGGAATCAAACCTGGGTCCTTTGGATTTGCAGGCAAGCGTTTTAACTGCTAAGCCATTTCTCAAGCCCCCCCCCTTTTTTCTTTGTTAGCAGGTGGTTAACACTCACCTCACAGGATTAAAAGCTACATGTCTAGAACAGGCCTTGGCACATAGGTGGCCCCCTAACTTGAGTATCACTTACTCCATTGAGATGTGGGAGTTCTTGCTCACAGGTTAACAACTCTGTCACACATATGTCCATCCAGAAATCCTTGGACACTTGATGGATATCTGTTTGAAGACCCAGACCTGCCTCCATCAACTCTGAAACATACACAAAGCCCCCAGTCGACTTCAGGCCAGCTTCCAGACAAGCTGATGGTAAAGCTTCGAGGCTCTCAGGCCCTCCCTCAAACGCAAGGGTGTAGGAGGACGTGAGGTCCCTGGACAAGATATGACTCAGGTTCCCTGAGGAAAGTGCTCAGAGTTCAAGGTTAGCCTGGGCTACAAAGGGGCCATCCAGTCAGAGAGAGACAGAGAGAGAGATTTTACAGCTAAGATATCCATGTCCTACATCCTAAAACAGGGGTTCATGAACTTCAGAAGGGGATCTGTGAGTACTGGTGAAATGTAGCTCAATAGGGTACATGTAGATATGTTTTCTTATGGTGAGATCTCTACCACTGCAAGACAAGACATTTTTTTGAATTTGCATTAGTTATCAGTATTTAAAAACTGGGGGCTGGAGAGATGGCTTAGCGGTTAAGGCGCCTTGCCTGCGAAGCCTAAGAACACTTGTTCAAATCTCCGGGTCCCAAGCTTAGCCAGAGGCAAAAGTGACGCAAGCGTGCAATGTTGCACATGCGCACCAGGGGCGCATGCATCTGGAGTTCATTCACAGCACTTGAAAAGGCCCTGGCACGCCCATTCTCTGCCTCTTCCTCTGTCTGTCTACCTCTCTCTGTCTCAAATAATAATTTTTTTTAAAAACTGGAAGAGTTCCCATTAGTATCTGATTTCTGGTTTATCTTTCTTCTTGACAGGGTCTCATGTAGCCCAGGTTGGCCTCAAAATCTTTATGGACCCAAAGGTGAGCTTGAACTTCTGGTTCTCCTCCCTCCACCTCCCGAGTGCTGGGGTAACAGGTGGTGCCACCACTCCTTGTTGACGTGGCACTGGGGACCAAATCTAGGGCTTTGTGCACACTGGGTAAGCACTCTACTAACTGATCTACAGCCCCAGCTCTTTTTTTGTTTTTTTTTTAATTTTTGTTTGTTTGTTTATTTATTTGAGGGTGACAGACAGAGAAAGAGGCAGATACATAGAGAGAGAATGCATGCACCAGGGCCTCCAGCCACTGCAAACGAACTCCAGATGCATGCGCCACCTTGTGCATCTGGCTTATGTGGGTCCTGGGGAATCGAGCCTCAAACCAAGGTCCTTAGGTTTCACAGGCAAGCGCTTAACCACTAAGCCATCTCTCCAGCCCTGATTTTTTAATATACTTACTTTTTTATCATTTTTAAAATTTTCTCAAGATAGGGTTTCACTCTCGCCCAGGTTGACCTGGAATTCACTATGTAGTCCTCAGGATGGCCTTCAACTCTCAATGATCCTCCTACTACTGCCTCCCGAGTGCTGGGATTAAAGGTGTGCACCACCATGCCCAGCTTTTATTTATTTAATTTTAAGTGAGCGTGAGAGAGAGGCAGACAGAGACATATGGTCTATTTAGCGCATCTGGCTTACATGGGATCTGGGGAATCGAACCTGAATCCTTAGGCCTTGTGGGCAAGCTCCTTAACCACTAAGCAATCTCTCCAGCCCCCCCCCTTGTGTGTGTGTGTGTGTGTGTGTGTGTGTGTGTGTGTGACCAGAGTTTCACTATGTAATCCTGGCTGGCATCAAACTTCAAACTCACAGGAATCCTTCTGCCTCAGCCTCCCAAGTGCTGGGATTACAAGTTTTTTTTTGGGGGTTTCGAGGTAGGGTCTCACTTTAGCTCAGGCAGACCTGGAATTCACTATGTAGTCTCAGGGTGGCCTCGAACTCACGGCGATCCTCCTACCTCTGCCTCCCGAGTGCTGGGATTAAAGGCGTGCGCCACCACGCCCAGCTTGGGGTTACAAGTTTACCACCACACTTAGCTCCTGTCTTTGTGTATTTGTCATTGTCTCCAACTGGGGAGTCTCATGTAGACCAGGCTGGTCTCAAACTCACTATGTAGCCAAGGATGACCTTGAACTTCAGACCCTCCTTCCTCCACCTTTCATAGTGCTGGTGTGACAAGCATGCACCACCACACCTGACTTGTGGAATGCTACAGATCAAACCCAGGACCTCGTGCACGTTAGGCAAGCACTTTGCCAACTGAGCCACATTCCCCAACCCTTCTGGCTTCTCTTGTCAATTCAGAAAACCTGGCCAGTCAGGGTTGTATTGGCATCAGTACAGTCACGGAGCTGCACAGAAGTCCTCCACCTCGTTTTCCAGTCCCTCACATTCCCAGCCACATCAGGAGGGCAGCAAACCCTGAGCTACAGAGGTCTCGGGTTTCCTAAAGTTCCTGCGGTTCCCTTGCAGTAAAGGACTCCTGGTTAGGGGGCCGCCTGTGAAGCCGACCGGCAGCTCTCCAGGGTCCTGAGACTCTGGTGGACCTATGGCGGCCCTGATGTTCATGGCAGGGGTCCCAGCAAACCGAGTTTTGCCGGCCGCCGGGTAAACGTTGAGGACGGCTGGTTTCTGCTGAGCTGAGCCACTGGAGAGCCCTGACTTCTGTTTCAGAGCCTCGCTGGGCCCCCAAAACTCCTGGTTAGTCCAAGGCATGCTTCCAGCTGCCTCTCCAGTTCCCACTTCCCAGGGTGACATGCTTTAAAGAGTAGAGTCATCTGCCGGGCGCAGTGGGGGGATGCAGAGGTAGGAGGATCGCCATGAGTTTGAGGCCACCCTGAGACTACATAGTGAGTTCCAGGTCAGCCTGGGCTGGAGTGAGACCCTACCTCGAAAAACCAAAAAACAACAACAACAACAACAACAAAAAGAATAGAGTCTTCCATTTTCACAACACCCTCCATAGTAGGGACAGTAAATTCCACTCCTTTGACAGACAGGGAAACTGAGCCACGTTTAGCATCACACAGCCGGTCCTTACCCTCAGGCTAACACTTGAGGTGAATTCTATTAGTCTATTTTTAAATATTTTGTTTATGTATTTATTTGCAAGCAGAAAGAGACAGAGAGGAGAGAGAAAGAGAGGGAGCGAATGGGCATGCCAGGGCCTCCAGCCACTGCAAACAAACTCCAGACACACGTGCATCTGATTTATGTGGGTCCTGGGGAACCAAGCCTGGGTTCTTAGGCTTTGCAGGCAAGCGCTTTAACCACCAATCCATCTCTCCAGCCCTATTATTCTATTTTAAAAAATATTTTATTTATTTACTTGAGAGAGAGAAAGAAAGAGACAAAGAGAGAGAATGGGTGTGCCAGGGCCTCCAGCCACTACAAACGAACTCTAGATGCTTGTGCCACCTTGTGCCTCTGGCTACTGGAGAACCAAATCCTTAGGCTTTGCAGACAAGCACCTTAACCACTGAGCTATCTCTCCAGCCTGCTAGTGTTCTCCTTTACAGAGGAGAACATGAAGGCGCAGTCAGGTACACCCATCCCCAAAACTGCGATGCAAGCCACTAGGTCATCCACACTCCACCTCCACTCTCTTCTCCTACATAGTCCGGACACTCATCAACAGAAACGCCCATGGTCACCAACGGAGAGACCCCGTGTTAGCCAAGAAGCCTCAGGACCCATGGAGGAAGGAAACATACCAGGGACCAGGGGACAGCGTGGGGGAAAGGTGTCCACTCCAAAGGGGAAGCAGGTAAGTCAGGAAGAGAAAGCAGAGAAATGGCAGGAAGCACATGACAAGACACGACACTTACCTCTTGGGCAGACGCAGCGAAGCTAATACATTCAGGCCACCAACCCGGTCCAGCCGAGAACCTGGAGACAGAGCGGAGAGAGGACGGCGTGAACACCCTGCTGCGCGGCCGCAGCGTCTCAGCCTCGGCGGGCGGACGAGGCTCCCCTCCAGCAGGGGGCTTCTCTGCTCTCGCCATCAACAGCTACAAGTTCCTGAGCCCTGGAGACAGGTGCCTGGGACTCAAGCCCGACTGGCTCTCGGTGGCCATATGTGGACCCCAAACTCAAGTGTTCCCATCCTATAATAGGCATACTGGTGTGATGCTTATTTCTGTTGAATATCTGTTTGCCCATCACACAGGAAGTTCCTTTTCTTTTCTTTCTTTCTTTCTTTTTTTTTTTTTTTTCTTTCTTTCTTTTTCCTTTCTTTTTATTTCTTTTTTTCGTTTTTCGAGGTAGGGTCTCACCTCTAGCCCAGGCTGACCTGGAATTCACTATGTAGTCTCAGCCTGGCCTTGAACTCACAGCGATCCTCCTACCTCTGCCTCCCAAGTGCTGGGATTAAAGGCATGTGCCACCATGCCCGGCTTTTTTTTTTTTTTTTTTTTTTTTTTTTTTTTTTTTTTTGAGGCAGAGTCTCACTCTAGCCCAGGCTGACCTGAAACTCACTCTGTAGCCCCAGGCTGGGATTTTGAACTCACAGTAATCCTCCTACCTAGGCCTCCCAAGTGCTAGGATTACAGAATGCCACCACACACACACACCAACACAGTACTTTCGTACTGGGGAGTTGAACCTGGGTCCTTGGGCTTTGCAGGCAAGCGCATTAACTGATAAGCCATGTCTCCAGCCCCTGTAGTAAGGTTTTCTCAGCTGGCTCAAAACCAGGTGTGGGAGTAAACACACTGATTAGACAAGGAGTCTGTCCTGCCTCATGGAGGCTTGCAGGCAAACCGGGGAGACAGAATAAAGAGCTGTCATCAACACACTAGGGCAGGCAGAAGGTACCCAAGGAATCCCAGGGGATGCCAGGAAAGACTTAATCCAAGCCAAATCTACTGGATAAATCAACTCTAGTCAGGCAAAGAGCCAGGTAGAAGGCAAAAGTATGTGTGGCCTTCGCCTGCCCAGGATTTAACAACAAGGTAGAGAAGCTTCAAAGACAATGAGCACTGCATATGACCCTGTGGGGCCTCCAGGGTCTGGTCCCAGCAGCAGAAGTTTTGTTGCAAAGGGACAGGGACAGAAGGCTGTTTGTCTTTGTAAAGTCCCTCTGCCACTGGGTGGGGATGGAAGGGACAGACAGGTAGACAGGAGATGGGGAAACCAGTTCCAAAAGAATATCAGCCGAGGGCTGTAGGGATGACTTAGTGGTTAAGGCATTTACCTGCAAAGTCAAAGGACCCTGGTTCTATTCCCCAGGACCCACGTAAGCCAGATGCACAAGGTGGCACATGCATCTGGAGTTCATTTGCAGTGGCTGGAGGCCCTGGTGCACCCATTCTCTCTCTCTCTCTCTCTCTCTCTCTCTCTCTGTGTGTGTGTCTAACTCAAATAAATAAAACTTAAAAAATAAAAAATTTAAAAACAAGACTATCAGCCGAGGATCTTCACAGCCCCAGGGGAGGGGAAAGAAAAGGTTGAGACTGTCCTCAGTTTACAGGTGAGATCAGAAGGGTCATGATTTGTTGGGGTCCTCTTCAACTCCTTAAGAAGCAGATCTGGCTAGAGAGCTCAGGGCTCCATGCCTGCGCATGCCTCCTAGATATGTAGACTTCTTTGAAAAGCTGCCTTAGCCCAGATACGAAATAACCTGGCTTCTGCTTGCTGTGCATGTTCAGAGAAGGAGCCAGGGACTGTGGGATAAGGGGACACAGGAATTCCTGGAAACCTTTCCACTAGAAAGGAACTGACAAGTGAACATTCATCTCAAAGAAGGACAGCCCTGGCCAGGCACGGCAGTGCATGCCTGTAATCCCAGCACACAGGAGACTGAAACAAGAGGATCACAAGTTCAAGACCAGCCTGGGCTACTTAGTGATATCCTGGCTTAAAATCGGAAACAAGGCTGGAGAGATGGCTCAGTGGTTAAGGGCATTTCCCATGCAAACGTGACGGCCCAAGGAAAGACCACTTCGAGTTGGATCCTCAGGGCCCCCAAACATAGCCACACACACTTGTCACCCCAGAACCATATGGAGCAGAGACCTGAGAATTGCTAGAGCTCATGAAAAAACAGCAAGCTCCAGGATCAGTAAGAGACTCCTGCTCAAATAAGAATAAGTGGAAGGCTGGGCGTGGTGGCACACGCCTTTAATCCTAGCACTCGGGAGGCAAAGGTAGGAGGATCGCCATGAGTTCGAGGCCACCCTGAGACTACATAATGAATTCCAGGTCAGCCTGAGCTAGAGTGAGACTGTACCTCGAAAAACAACAACAACAACAACAAACAACAACCACAAAACACCATCAAACCCTATGCACAATGTCACATAGCCAGTAAGCCCAGCCCAGCCCCAACACGTGCGTGAGCTTGTGGGCACGCTTCTGAGAAGGGAGGGGCAGGCAGGACTGGTCATGGACTTTGGTTGGTGCCTTTTCTTTTTTTAATTTTTAAAAATATATTATTTATTTATTTGAGAGAGGAAGAGACAGAGAGAGAGAGAGAGAGGGAGAGAGAATAGGCAGGCCAGGGCCTCCAGCCACTGCAAACAAACTCTAGACACAAGTGCCACCTTGTGCATCTGGCTTACGTGGGTCCTGGGGAATTGAACCTGGGTCCTCAGGCTTCGCAGACAAGTGCCTTAACCACTGAGCCAACTCTCCAGCCTGTAGATGACTTTTCTGCCTCATGGCGAGCAGGCCTTCTGGCATGCATGGGGAGACTGAGGCCCAGGATTAAACAAGGACATAAGAAATTAGGGAAGGCATAGAGTTCAGGAGGAGACAAGAAAAAAAGGACAAGGATGGGGCTGGAGAGATGGCTTAGCAGTTAAGGTGTTCACCTGCAAAGCCAAAGGACCCTGGTTTGATTCTCCAGAACCCACGTAAGCCAGATGCACAAGTGGGCTCATGCATCTGGAGTTTGCAGTGGCTAGAGGCCCTGGTGCGCCCATTCTCTATTTCTCTCTCTGTCTCTCTCTCTGTGTCTCTGGCTCTTTCTCTCTCTCAAATAAATAAATTATTTATATATATATATATATATATATATATTTTTTTTTAAAGGACAAGGATGAAGAGAGAGGAATGGAGAGAGAAAACAGATGGAGAAACGTAGCAGTAGGACAGGAGGTGTGATGATGTGAGGAGAATTATTTTTTTAAAAAGGCCAAACCGCAAAGAAAATGGGAGTAAAGGAGTTGGGGGGGTGTCCCCTAAATCCTCCACTTCCTCCTCTCTCCCTGGGTGTCTGGCTGGGTCTCCACCCTCAGGGGCAGAAGTAAATAACTACCCTGGTCCCTGGGGGGGGTGGAGTAGGAGCGGGGTGACTCCCCTGGGGGCTGCCCCCCCACCCGCCCCCCGCCCTGGAGCTAATCAGCGCCTGTCATCTCCACCGTGAGGTCTTGGTTAAGGAGATTTAGAGCTGGGATCAATAGGAAATTTAAAAATCGATGCAGCGCGCAGGGCAAAATCGATGGCGTTTAATCGCCTTGCCGATTCCCAGTCAAAACAATTAGCCGCGCTGAGTGTTGAACACGGCGGCGACACGGCATTAACCGTCAATATTGGTGTAAGTGATGGCGGGCGGGTGGGGAATCCCCATTCTCGGAGCCCACCACCCTCCCCGCCAGTCAGACAGTGCCTTTAAGGCTGGGGTCTTCCCCCAAGGCCGCATCCCCAAGTTGGGGGGCTTCCCTCGCAGAACCCACATGTGCACAGGCAGTACCACCCTGGCCTGTGAACCTCCGATTCTGTCATCAAACTTCCCAGATCCAGAATCCTCACAGACCCCCTGCAGAGGGGACAGACCTTCTCCAAAGCAGACACCCTTAGGTGGAGTCCAGTAGGTGAGGAACTGTCTTCTATCATTGCCTGCTGCCTGGTACCTCTCCTCTGACAGGTGGACACTCTGAGGAATGGAGTCAGCAGAGTCACCAGGTACTGGAAGAGGTGGAGGCGGCCCTCGAACTCGTGTCTGCTTCAGAAGCCTTGTTTCCTGGGGCTGTCCCACGAAAGTGCTTATTCCAGTGTTTGCAGGAGAAAGTGAGCTCAGAGTTGGGTCCTGGCCCATGGGCAATTCATCCAGCCAATATCGACAATGCTTTGTGATGTCCTGGGGTCATTTGTCATCCACCTATCAGCTAGAGGACAGGGTGAGGCTTCTACCAGAAGGCGAGCTACCTGAGGATAGGGTGAAGCTTCTGGGAGTTCCCCAGCATCACGTAGATGCTGGACAATGACACTTGGGACACATCTAAGGATGCTGTGCCCGCAGATGCAGCCTGTCTACCTACACCCCCACTGAGGGCCAGAGGGGCCACAGACCAACACCTACAAACACATCAGGATGACACCAGCAGAGCCACAGATGTTGCCTAGCACCCACCACCTACGCTCTGCAAGTGGGCCTCCCAAGAACTCACAACCTTTGCGGTGACACTGCGGAGGTCATGGAGGCCCAGAGAGGTCAAAGCCCCTTAGCCAAAGTCACGCTGCCAGCTGCCAACGATGGTGGCTGTGTCTGGGATCTGAAGGGCAGGAGACTTACGGTAAATACACTCCAGTGACCACAAGCAAGAGAGTCGAATGCCTGGGAGAGGGCAAACACTTGGCACCCAGAGAGATTGCCCAGAGTTGCTCTGGCAGAGCCAGGGCTTCCGGTTCTGGGGTTCTGCGAGGAGCCGTCTATCTGCGGCCAGCTGCTCCCGGGCAGCACGGAAGAGCCGGGGAGCATGTGGGCAGGGGAGGAGGCCCTTGAGACGAGCCGAGGATTGATCTGACAAAGTCCTAATCAAATGGTCAATATCGCTGACCCGACCACTTAACCTATTGATAAGTTGGCAAGGATAGAACAGGAAGCAAGTGGGCTCAGAGAACAAGGCAGTGAGAGAGGTGGGGGAGCCTAAAGGGGCAGAGCTCAGACCGGAGGCATGCCCGGGTCGGACTGGCCTGCTCAAATTTCCCTGCCTCCTTTCCCATTCCTTCCCTTCCCTTCCTTCTGGGTAGGGGATTCCTCTGCCACTCTCTGAGTGAGGGGAGTAACTGTCCCCACAGCGTCCCTCAGTACCTTCATCTGGTAACTGGGGACAATTAAAACAGGGACAGCTGGGAAAAGACCCTAGATGTCCCATGATTGGGGGCTGACCCAAGCAATCACACAGAGGAGCACTGGGGAGCTGGGGGAAAGAACCCTGAAATATATTGATCAACAGCTCACAATCCATTGGCAGAGGAAAACCCGGAAAGTTTAATCACAGTATGTGGAGCAGGGGCCCATTTTTAAGCTAGGTATGGTGGCGCATGCCTTTAATCCTAGCACTTGGGAGGCAGAAGTAGGAGGATCACCATGAGTTCAAGACCACCCTGAGACTACAGAGTGAATTCCTGGGCTAGAGTAAATCCCTACCTTGAAACACTAAAAAAAAAAAAAAAGAGAGAGAGAGAGAATTGGCATGCCAGGGCTTCCAGCCACTGCAAACAAACTCCAGACGCGTGTGCCACCTTGTGCATCTGGCTTACATGGATCCTAGGGAATGGAACTTGGCTCCTTTGGCTTTGGAGGCAAGCTCCTTAACCACTAAGCCATCTCTCCAGCCCAAAGAATCCCACTTTTATGAGCACATACACAACAAAGAAAGAAAGGGCTTGGAGCAGAAATAAGACTTTAAATGCAAACGGCTGCATTCTACTGAGTTATAGGAATAAACTCACAAGCAGGACATTCTGTGAAAACACTACGCAGAAAAAGAGAGACCCTAAAGTTAATGACCACACGCTAAAGATGGAGCCAAGGACCTCAGCATGCTAGACAAGGGCTCTACCGCTGAACCACGCCCCCAGCCCCTCACTGTGGATTCTAGACAAGGGCTCTACCGCTGAGCCACGCCCCCAGCCCCTCACTGTGGATTCTAGACAAGGGCTCTACTGCTGAGCCACGCCCCCAGCCCCTCACTGTGGATTCTAGACAAGGGCTCTACCGCTGAGCCACGCCCCCAGCCCCTCACTGTGGATTCTAGACAAGGGCTCTACCGCTGGGCCACAACCCCAGCCCCTCACTGTGGATTCTAGACAAGGGCTCTACCGCTGACCACGCCCCAGCCCCTCACTGTGGATTCTAGACAAGGGCTCTACCGCTGACCACGCCCCAGCCCCTCAATGTGGATTCTAGACAAGGGCTCTACCGCTGACCACGCCCCCAGCCCCTCACTGTGGATTCTAGACAAGTGCTCTACCTCTGAGCCACGCCCCCAGCCCCTCACTGTGGATCTAGACAAGTGCTCTACCACTGAGCCACGCCCCCAGCCCCTCACTGTGGATCTAGACAAGGGCTCTACCACTGAGCCACGCCCCCAGCCCCTCACTGTGGATTCTAGACAAGGGCTCTACCGCTGAGCCACGACCCCAGCCCCTCACTGTGGATTCTAGACAAGGGCTCTACCGCTGAGCCACACCCCAGCCCCTCACTGTGGGTCCTAGACAAGTGCTCTAGCCATGCCCCCAGCCCCTGTGGATCTAGAGCCATGCCCCAGCCCCTCACTGTGGATCTAGACAAGTGCTCTACCACTGAGCCACGCCCCAGCCCCTCACAGTGGATCTAGACAAGGGCTCTAGCCACGCCCCAGCCCTCACTGTAGATTCTGAGCCACAACCCCAGACCCTCACTGTGGATTCTAGACAAGGGCTCTACCGCTGAGCCACGCCCCCAGCCCCTCACTGTAGATTCTAGACAAGGGCTCTACCGCTGAGCCACAACCCCAGACCCTCACTGTGGATTCTAGACAAGGGCTCTACCGCTGAGCCACGCCCCCAGCCCCTCACTGTAGATTCTAGACAAGGGCTCTCTAGCCACAACCCCAGCTGAGCCACGCCCCGCCCAGCCCCTCACTGTGGATTCTAGACAAGGGCTCACTGTGGATTCTAGACAAGGGCTCACTGAGCCACGCCCCAGCCCCTCACTGTGGATCTAGACAAGGGCTCTACTGAGCCACGCCCCAGCCCCTCACTGACCCCAGACCCTCACTGTGGATTCTAGACAAGGGCTCTCACTGCTGAGCCACGACCCCAGACCCTCACTGTGGATTCTAGACAAGGGCTCTACCGCTGACCACGCCCCCAACCCCTCACTGTGGATCTAGACAAGGGCTCTACCGCTGAGCCAAGCCCCAGCCCCTCACTGGATTCTAGACAAGGGCTCTACCGCTGAGCCACGCCCCAGCCCTCACTGTGGATTCTAGACAAGGGCTCTAGCCACGCTGAGCCCCCCTCACTGTGGGTTCGCCCCAGCCCCGCCCCAGCCCCTCACTGTGGATTCTAGACAAGGGCTCTACCGCTGAGCCACGCCCCAGCCCTCACTGTGGATTCTAGACAAGGGCTCTACTGAGCCACGCCCCAGCCCTTCACTGTGGATTCTAGACAAGGGCTGAGCCACGCCCCAGCCCCTCACTGTGGATTCTAGACAAGGGCTCTACCTCTGAGCCACGCCCCAGCCCCTCACTGTGGATTCTAGACAAGGGCTCTACCTCTGAGCCACGCCCCAGCCCTCACTGTGGATTCTAGACAAGGGCTGAGCCACGCCCCCAGCCCCTCACTGTGGATTCTAGACAAGGGCTCTACCTCTGAGCCACTCCCCCAGCCCCTCACTGTGGATTCTAGACAAGGGCTCTACCGCTGACCACACCCCCAACCCCTCACTGTGGATCTAGACAAGGGCTCTACCCCTGAGCCACGCCCCAAGCCCCTCACTGGCAAATTCCAGGAAAGCCAGTTACCTCTGGCCATGCTCTAAACCCTTGGTTTTGATGAATCAGGGTCTCACTATGTAGTTTATGCTGACCTTGAACTTTTCATCCTCTTGCCTCAGCCTCCTGAGCTCTGGAATTCTAAGTGTGTGCAATGGTGCCTGTCAACAAGCTTTTGTCGTGTTTTATTTTTCACTTAACTGCAAATGAATTCCAAGACACGTAACGCTACTTTGTGTGTCTATTTTATATGGGTTAGTGGGAATTTGAACCCTGGGCCTGCAGGCTTTGCAAGCAAGCACGTTTAACTGCTGAGCCATCTCCCGAGCCCCACAGTCACTTTTTCTCATCTCTGAATGTCTGTCTTTTCTATTTTACTACAAAGCACGCCTGTCATTGTAAGCAATGGAGTTAATGAAAGCTTCATCAGCAGGCCTGTGGCCAGGAGCTGAGGGAACCCACAACAAACACTGTAGCTCTGCACCTTGACCCAGCCAGGCTTCCTCAGCTCCTACGTTGTCAGGCAGAGTTTGGAGACTTCAGGAATGTGAATGGATTTGAACTCAGCTGAGTGCTAAAGAGCCTATCTGGAAGTTTCTGATTTTTTTTTTTTTTTTTTTGGTTTTATGCCCAGGCTGACCTCAGTCTCAGGATGGCCTCGAACTCACAGCAATCCTCCTACCTCTGCCACCCAAGTGCTGGGATTAAAGGAGTGTGCCACCATGCCCGGCTGCTTTCTGCTTTTAAGAGGGCAGGATAGGACCAAGGTGAATTCTGTTTCCATCTCCCCATCAGGAAACTGAGGGCTTACACCAAGGGGAACCATGAGACAAAAGCTAAAATCCAGCCAGACGTAGTGGCGCAGGCCTTTAATCCCAGCACTCGGGAGGCAGAGGTAGGAGGATCACCATGAGTTCAAGGCCACCCTGAGAATACATAGTTAATTCCAGGTCAACCTGAGCTAGAGTGAGACCCTACCTTGAAAAAGAAAGAAAGGAAGGAAGGGAGGGAAGGAGGAAGGGAGGTAGGGAGGAAGGAAGGAAGGGAGAAAGAGAAAAGCTAAAATCTAAAGGGAGGGAGTCTCCCAAAGTTATTCTTTTCTTTCTTTTTTTTTTTCCAAGATAGGTTCTCACTCTAGCCTAGGCTGACCTGAAACTTATTCTGTAGTTCTAGGCTGGCCTTGAAGTCACAGTGATTCTCCTACCTCTGCTTCTCCAGTGCTGGGATTAAAGGCGTGCGCCACCACGCCCGGGTTCCCAAAGTAATACTTACAGTGGAGCTAGAACCAGAGGCCAGAGAGCTAATGCCTGACACCCCACTGCCGGGACAAGAAAACTCCAGGAGCCAGTGTTCACAGAAGCTACTGAGAGTGTGTGTGCGTCTTCAGGGCAAGGAGCGCTGGGTTAGAAAGCTAGGTTCAGGGGCCTGATAGCCTGGGTTCAATTCCCCAGTACCCATGTAAATCCAGATGCACAAAGTGGCACATGCCTCTGGAGTTTGTTTGCAACAGCAGGAGGCTCTGGTGTGCCCATTCTCTCTCTCAAATAAAATAAATATTTTGCTTTTAAAAAACAGAAAGCTGGGTTTATTCGGGCAGGGTAGCATATGCCTATGATCCCAGCACTTAGGGGCAGCAGAAATTTAAATGCCTTGACTATAATAGCCAACTTGAGGCCAACCTGGGTACATGAGACCCAATCTCAAAAACAAAACTAGAGCCAGGCATGATGGCACACATCTTTAATCCCAGCACTCAGAAGGCAGAGGTAGGAGGATTGCCGTGAGTTCGAGGCCACCCCGAGGCTACAGAGTGAATGCCAGGTCAGTCTGAGCTAGAGTGAACCCTAACTTGAAAAACAAAACAAAAAAGAGGAAATCCAGACATCTGAGAGTGGTCCCTTGGCTCAAGTTGCTTCCTCAATACTCCTAAACTGTTTCTTGGGGCTGCTCCTGAAAAGTACCATAGGCACCCCACAACCTGGCCCATGTGCCACCTCAGAGATGTCTGCATGGAGCACATGCACACTACAGAACAGCAGATGGTGTGTTCACTGTTGTAACTCATGGTGCCAAGCACGAGGCCTGACACACTCTGTAAGGACGCTTCATGCTCAGTTTTGGTCCTCTTTTTTTTTTTTTTCCGAGTCGAGGTAGGTTCTCATTCTGGTCCAAGCTGACCTGGAATTCACTCTGTAGTCTCAGAGTAGCCTCGAACTCACGGTGAACCTCCTACCTCTGCCTCTTGAGTGCTGGAATGAAAGGTGTGCGCCCCCACAGCTGGTCTCCATTTTCTAATAGTTTTATTCTATTTTTGTTTATTTATTAGAGACAGAGAGAGGAAGAAAGAAAGAGTCAGAATGGGCGCACCAGGGCCTCCAGCCGCTGCAAATGAACTCCAGACGCATGCGCCACCAGGTGCATCTGGCTTTACGTGGGACCTGGAGAATCGAACCGGGGTCCTTAGGATTCACAGGCAAGCGCCTTAACTGCTAAGCCATCTCTCCAGCCCCATTTTTTTAAATGAACAATAAAATTCAAAGCAGCTAGCATAGCACTTAACATCAATAAATAGCAACTGTTATTAGCGTCGCCATCACACGTGCTACTGCACTTCATCCCCACCGCAAACCTCATCTTGCCAACGAGAAAACTCCAAGCATAAAAGCAGCATGGGATTCACCCTTGGCCAGAAGGCCCAGACTCAAAGCCAGGCATGTTGAGCACTCAGGAGGTGGAGACGGGAGGACCAGTAGTTCAAGGTCATCCTTGGCTACATAGCAATTTAGAGACCAGCCTAGGCTACATGAGACCCTATCTGAGAACAAAATAAAACTGGCTTGGGGATATGGCTAAGTCGTTAAAGGAGCTTGTTTGCAAAGCCTGCAGCCCAGGGGTTTTATTTCCCCAGAACCCACATAAAGGTAGATGCTCAAAGAGGCACTTGTGGGCTGGCGGTTGAGGCATTTACCTGCGAAGCACTACCCATGTATGCCAGATGCACAAGATGGAGCATGTGTCTGGAGTTCGTTTGTAATGGTTGGATGCCTGGCGCACCCATTCTCTCTCTATGTCTGCCTTTTCCTCTTCCTCTCCCTCTCAAATAATAAATAAATAAAATATATTTTTTTAAAAAATTGGCACTTCTAGCCTGGCGTGGTGGCGCACGCCTTTAATCCCAGCACTTGGGAGGCAGAGGTAGGAGGATCACCGTGAGTTCGAGGCCACCCTGAGACTACATAGTTAATTCCAGGTCAGCCTGGGCCAGAGTGAGACCCTACCTCAAAAAACCACAAAAAAAAAAAATTGGCACTTCTGTCTGGAGTTCATTGGCAGTGACTAGAGGACTTGACATGCCCATTCTCTCTCTCTGTCTCTCTCTCTCTCTCTTTCTGCCTCTCTCTTGCAAATAGATTAAAATATTAAAAAAAAAAACCGCCAGGCGTGGTGGCGTATGCCTTTAATCCCAGCACTTGGGAGGCAGAGATAGGAGGATTGCCATGAGTTCGAGGCCACCCTGAGACTACATAGTGAATTCCAGGTCAGCCTGAACTAGAGCGAGACCCTACTCAGAAAACCAATAATAATAATAATAATAATAATAATAATAATAATAATAATACAGGTGGGCTGGAGAGATTGCTCAGTGGTTAAAGCATTTGCTTGCAAAGCCTGAAGTCTGCCTCTTGAGTGCTGGAATGAAAGGTGTGCGCCCCCACAGCTGGTCTCCATTTTCTAATAGTTTTATTCTATTTTTGTTTATTTATTAGAGACAGAGAGAGGAAGAAAGAAAGAGTCAGAATGGGCGCATAAAGCCAGATGCACAAAGTGTGTTGCCTGTGTCTGGAGTTTGTTTGCAGTGGCGAGAATTCCTGGTGTGTCATTCTCTCATTCTCTCTCTCTCTGGTTTCAAATAAATAATAAATTAAAAATTAAAAAAACAGACATAGGGAAATAGCTCAGTCGTTAAAGGTACTTGTTTGCAAAGCCTGCTGGCCCAGGTTCAATTCCCCAGGACCCACATAAAACCAGACACAAAGTGACACATGCATCTGGAGTTTTGTTTGCAGCATCAAGAGACCCATGGTGCGCCCATACACATACATGCAAATAAATAAATACATTTAAAAAAATTTTTTTTCCCTGAGGTACAGTCTCACTGTAGTCCAGGCTGACCTGGAAGTCACTAAATAGTCTCAGGGTAGCCTCAAACTCCTTGCGATCCTCTGACCTCTGCCTCCTGAGTGCTGGGATTCCAGCCCAATAAATACATTTTAAGAAATGAAGCAAAGCCAAACAAAAAGATCAGGAGTGTCCCTCTCCACGGTCTGTGGTCCACCCTCCTCAAGGGCTGGGTGGCAGTGTGCTTGGAGGAGGGGGGAGAGTCAGGAGCACAGAGGTGGGGGGGGCGCATGGCTGGTTTCAAGTCTGGTTCTTTGAGCCGCAGGTGGGAGGTAGCTGGCTGCATAGGGTGCCCCAGCACCAGTATGTGCAGCCCCTACGAAGGCCAAGCTTCCTCACCCCGGTTGCCATCCTCCTCCGCGGCAGGAGGACAGGGTACCTGGCTCTACTTCATTTGACAAACACTCGCTCAGCGCTTCTTGTGGGCACTTGTGCTGGGCACTGCAGGTGTGGCGTGAACAAGTTCCCAGCCTTATGGCATTGAATTCCTAGTGGAAGAAAAGCTTCAGTAGATAATAAAATACACTTAAAGACTAAGAAAGAAAGTAAAGGCGGGGTGGGGGAGGGGGCGGTTACCGGATTCTGCTATTCCAGACTGAATGTCAGGAAAGGCTGGTCAGGGAAGGGACATGCTGAGTGGCTCACTGCCCAAGTGAACCGTGGAGGTAAGAGCTTTCCTGGCAAAATTCACAAGTGCAAAGGCCTCGAAGCGGGAGCTAGGTTTAAAGACCAGCAAGTTGGGGAGATGGCTCAGTGGTTAAAGGTGCTTGCTGCCAAAGCCTGCCATCCTTGGGTGCGATTCTCCAGCGCCCACATAAAGCCAGATGCACCAAGTGGCACAGGTGTCTGGAGTTCATTTGCAGTGGCAAGAGTCCCTGGTTCATTCATTCTCTCTCTTTCTCATTCGCTTTCTCTGCTTGCAAATAAATAAGTATTTTTTAAGAAACTAGAGAACAGGGCTGGAGAAATGGCTTAGCGGTTAAGGCATTTGCCTGCAAAGCCAAAGGATCCCGGTTCAATTCTCCAGGACCCACGTAAGCCAGATGCATGAAGGGCACATGCATCCGGAGTTTGTTTGCAGTGGCTAGAGGCCCTGGCACGCCCATTCTCTCTGTCTGTCTGCCTCTCTTCTATCTCTCTCTCTCTCTCTGCTTGCAAATAAATAAATAAAAATTTAAAAAAGGAAAAAAATTTAAAAAAAGAAAGAAAGAAACTAGAGAACAGACCTGGCGTGGTGGCGCACGCCTTTAATCCCAGCACTTGGGAGGCAAAGGTAGGAGGATCGCCATGAGTTCGAGGCCACCCTGAGACTACATAGTGAATTCCAGTCAGCTTGGGCTAGAGTGAGATGCTACCTCGAAATACAAAAGAGAGAGAGAGAGAGACCAGCAAGTGTCTTGAACTTCTGGAGCCAGGATGAAAGGAACCTGTTTGTGTAGGACTTCCAAGCCAAGAAAGACGTTCTCCTTTCTTTGGGGTGAAGGGAGTTGAGACAGGGTCTCAAACAGTCCAGCTTGGCCTCGAACTCCTGATTCTCCTATCCTCCTGCCTCCACCTCTCCAGTGTTTACTTTGCTTCTCTCTCTGCATGTGTATGTATGTGTGATGTGTATGTATGTGTGATGTGCGTGCATGTGTGTATTCACATGTCTGTGGACACACACGTATGTGCGGGCCATAGGTCAATGTTAAGGATCTTCTTCAATCTCTCTCCACCTAATTTTCTCAGACAGGGTTTTTCACAGAACCCAATTTGGCTACATTAGCTGGCCAGCAAGCCCCAGAGACTCTTCTGTCCCTGCCCCCTCAGTGCTAGGGTTAAAGGCACACTCTGTGGTGCCTGGATTTTAGGTGGGTGGTGGGGAATCGAAGTCAGGTCCTCGTGCTTGCACAGCAAGCACTTTATTGGCCAAGCCATTTTCCTAGCCCAAGTGCTGGCTTTTCTGAGTGAGGGAATGACTGACCCACTCATTGTGAATTTCTCTTGCCCTCAAAACCAGAGTCCTCAGGCTGGAGAGATAGCTTAGCAGTTAAGGCCCTTGCCTGCAAAGCCAAAAGACCCAGGTTCAACTCCCCAGAAGCTACGTAAGCCAGATGCACAAGGTGGTGCATGCATCTGAACTTGTTTGCAGTGGGTGGAGGCCCTGGTACACCCATTCTCTCTCTGCCTTTCTCTTTCTCCTTCTCTCTCTTTCAAATAAATAAATAAATAATAAAAACAGGGCTGGAGAGAAGGCTTAGCAGTTAAGGTGTTTGCCTGCAAAGTCAAAGGATCCTGGTTCAATTCTCCAGGACCCACACAAGCCAGATGCACAAGGGAGCACATGTATCTGGAGTTCGTTTGCAGTGGCTGGATTCCCTGGCATGCCCATTCTCTCTTTGCCTCTTTCTCTCTCTCAAATAAATAAATAAAATATTTACAACAAAAGACCTCTTTAAGAAAACAATATAGAGCCGGGCGTGGTGGCGCACGCCTTTAATCCCAGCACTCGGGAGGCAGAGGTAGGAGGATCGCCGAGAGTTCGAGGCCACCCTGAGACTACATAGTGAATTCCAGGTCAGCCTGGACCAGAGTGAGACCCTGCCTCGAAAAACCAAAATAAATAAATAAATAAATAATAATAATAAAATAAAATAAAATAAAATAAAATAAAATAAAATAAAATAAAATAAAATAAAATAAAAACAGAGTCCTCATCCTTTTTCCATCTACTCATTGGGGTGTCTGATCCATACATTTCCAGAAATAAGCCTGAAAGCCTTTGATAAGCCCTCAGAGTAGCAGGCATGGCTTTCTCAAGGTCCACTGTCCCCATCCCAGACCAAGGACCCCTCTGGAACAGGGGCGGATCTGGCTTATCTGTATACCCAGCTCAGGCCGGGCCACCCAGAGGCCTTAGCGATCTAAAATGTTGGAAACCACAAACGAGGATCTTTACGTGGCTCAAGCCTCCATTCGGGGGGAAGTTGTCTCCCCTTTAAAAAAATTATTTACTGATTTGCAAGGAGGGAGAGCATAGGCAGGTTGCCGCTCACACAGACTTCAGTCGCTTGCACCACTTTGTGCCTCTGGATTTACATGAGTTCTGGGGAACTGAACCCGGGCCATCAGGCTTTGCAAGCAAGGCCTTTAACCACTGAGCCATCGCTCCAGCCTATACATTGTCTCTCTCTTTTTTTTTTTTTTTTTTTTTTTTTTTTTTTTTTGGTTTTTCGAGGTAGGGTCTCACTCTGGTCCAGGCTGACCTGGAATTAACTATGTAGTCTCAGGGTTGCCTCGAACTCACTGCAATTCTCCTACCTCTGCCTCCCGAGTGCTGGGATTAAAGGCGTGCGCCACCACGCCCAGCTACATTGTCTCTTGTTCAGCTATTTCCAGGGACCAAGAGATGGGATCAGGGCAAGAAAAGGAAGCCCACTCCATCTGCCTGACAAGAGTTTCTCCAGGGTCCCCACATGGACAGGTAGGATGGGGTAACCCCCTCACCCCATTTTCCTTCAAGGTCTTCCCATCCTATCCCTCGTCTTCCACACGGGGTTCTGAGGCATCCCTGCCTTGGTCAGTCCTCACACAGTCTGTCTGGTCCCTCCTCAAATCCCTTCTGTTTTTGTTTTTTTTTAATTTTAGTTTATTTATCTATTTGATAGAGAGGCACAGAGAGAATATGGGTGTGCAAGGGCCTTCAGACACAGCAAATGAACTCCAGACACATGAGCCCCCTTGTGCATCTGGCTTACATGGGTCCTGGGGAGTTGAACCTGGGTCCTTTGACTTTATAGGCAAGTACCTTTACCACTAAGCCATCTCTCCAGCCCCGCATTTATATTTAAAATCCATGTGTTAGCTGGTGCATGCCTTTAATCCCAGCACTAAGGAGGCAGAGGTAGGAAGATCGCTATGAGTTCTAGGCCAGCCAGACAGATTACATACTGATAGAAAAAGAAAGAAAGAAAGGAGGGAGGGAGGGAGGGAGGGAGGGAGGGAGGGAGGGAGGAGGGGCCAGGCATGGTGGCGCATGCCTTTAATCCCAGCACTTGGGAGGCAGAGGTAGGAGGATCGTCATGAGTTCGAGACCACGCTGAGAATACAGAGTGAATTCCAGGTCAACCTGGGCTAGAGAAAGACTTTACCTCCAAAAACCAAAAAAAAAAAAGAAAGAAAGAAAGAAAGAAAGAAAGAAAGAAAGAAAGAAAGAAAGAAAGAGAGAGAGGGAGGCAGGGAGGGAGGGAGAGAGGGAAGGAAGAAAAGAAAACCCATGTGTCTGGCACTCATCTTCAATGTCCCTTCCTCTAAGGAGTTGCCCCTGACTGACCACTCCCTAACACATGCACACAGCCCCCCTCATTCCTTTTCTACCTAGTTGCCCTCTTTTTAAAAATATTTCATTTATTTTTATTATTTGGGGGGCAAGAGAGTGAAAGATAGAGAATGGGCATGCCAGGGCTTCCAGCCACTACAAACAAACTCCAGACACATGCACCTCCTTGTGCATCTGGGTACTGGGGAATCAAACCTGGGTCCTTAGGCTTCTCGTTAAGCTCCTGAACTGTTAGCCCATCTCTCCAGCCCCGCCCTCACTCTTGATGGCTAACTATGCACTAAGGTCCCATCAGGACCGATCCTGTCAGCTCAGCTCTGGAGCTCATGGACAGGCACAGAAGTGTCATTCTGGGCCTGAGTCACACAGGGTCTCTGGACCTGCATGTGGAAAGAAGTAATTATTTTTTGTTTCTTTGTTTTATTTTTTCTCTTTTTTCCCCCATCTTAAAGATATTTTATTTATTTATTTATTTGAGAGAGAGAGATACAGAGAGGAAGAGGCAGAGAGAAAGAGCGAGTGGGCACGCCAGGGCCTCCAGCCACTGCAAACGAACTCCAGACGCATGCGCCCCCTTGTACATCTGGCTTACGTGGGTCCTGGAGAATTGAACTGGGGTCCTGTTGGTTTCACAAGCAAACACCTTAACCGCTAAGCCATTTCCCCAGGCCTTTTTTTTTTTTTTTTTTTTTTTTGATGCAGGGTCTCAGGCTAACCTGGAACTCACTCAGTAGTCCCAGGCTGGCCTCTAACTTACAGTGATCCTCCTATCTCACTCAGCCTCCCCGAATACTCAAAAAAAAAAAAAAAAAAAGGCCACATGAGGAGCACCCTGGTGTTTTGGTGTTTTCCTTGCTTTCTGATGTTTCCTACCTGGTGTCTCCACAACAGATGAGTATGTAAATTGACAGGCTGTAAGACTTATGCATTCATTTTCAGAGAATCTCTCTAAAAAAAAAAGCAGCTGGGTGTGGTGGCGCACACCTTTAATCCCAGCATTTCGAGGGAAAAGGTAGGAGGATCACTGTAAGTTCGAGGCCAGCCTGAGACTACATAGTGAATTCCAGGTCAACATGGGATAGAGTGAGACCCAACCTTGGGGGGAAAAAAACATCAGACCCCACGTCACAGGACCCATGGGTGTATCTATATGTTATGTGCTATTTAAACTATTTTTTAGGAGTGTAAGTTTTCTTTTTCTTTTTCGAGGTAGAGTCTCACTCTAGCCCAGGCTGACCTGGAATTCACTATGTATTCTCAGGGTGGCCTAGAACTCATGGCAATTCTCCTACCTCTGCCTCCCGAGTGCTGGGATTAAAGTATTAAAGGCGTGTGCCACCACCCCTGGCTTATTTTTTTAAATTAGTTTATTTATTTGCAAGTGGAGGGAGAGAAGGAGAAGGACAGAGATAGGCAGACAGATGGAATGGGTAGAGTGGGCACAGCGGGGCCTCCAGCCACTGCAAACAAACTCCAGATGCATGTGCCACTTTGTGCATCTGGCTTATGTGGGCACTGGGGAATCAAACCTGGGTCCTTGGGCTTTGCAGGCAAGCACCTTAACAGCTAAGCCATCTCTCCAGCCCTAACTTTTTTTTTTTTTTTTTTTTTTGTGACAGGATGTCCTATAACCTAGGCTGGCTTTGAACTTCTGATCCTCCTGCCTCCACCTTCTGAGTGCTGGGAATATAAACAAGGACCACCATGCTGTTTGATGCAACACTATGGATCGAATCCAGGGCTTCAAGAAGAATGCTAGGTGAGCCAGGCGTGGGGCCGCGCACCTTTAATCCCAGCACTCAGGAGGCAGAGGTAGGAGGATCACCATGAGTTCAAGGCCACCCTGAGACTACATAGTGAATTCCAGGTCAGCCTGGGCTACAGTGAGACCCTACCTCCAAAAAAAAAAAAAAAAAAAAAAAGCTAGGTGAGCATTCTACCAACCGAGTCAAAATGCCCAGCTGGTCACGTGTTTTAGAGTCTATGTGTCTCTGTGTCAGAATCGTTGCATACATCTGCATGTATATCTAGGCATTGTTCTATCTAGACTTTAACGTGGCCTGTGTAGTTTGGAGAGTATAGTGCGAGTGTATGTGTACGTGTGTGTGCGTGCGCACACACACACACTATGGGCATGTATGACCTGTACGTCTTTCTTTCCCCTATACTGCTGTCTTTCCAGTCTGGATAAAGTACCTCTTCCTCTATCTCTTTCACTCATGCTTATGTGTGTGCTGTGTGGTTGGGGAGGGGACGGGGTGTCAGCAAGCTCCTGTGTCACAAGGTTAATTTCTCTGCAGCCGGGCAGGCTGGGCCCTGAGGGGAGTGGTGGGGGAGGGGCTGGTCCCCACAGCCCCTCTGATAAATATGTATTTGGGACTGCTGTGCTCAAAGGTCATGGGGGGGGGAGGAGGGAAGTGGTCTGCACAGTGCTGGGCTACTGGGTCCCAGCCGAGCCCAGGAGGCTTGTGTGATCCTGTTTCGGGGAGAGATCCCCTTTATCCTGCCATGGCCATGCTCAAAGGGAGATGCTGTGGTGGGCACACAGACATTCGAACTCCCGAAAAGACACGTACATGAGTCCACATCCCCCCACCCCGACATCCAGAAAAAGGCACAAATGGGTACAACAAAGACAGCTGCGTGGGCCGCCAACTATATAGCTGCTGAGGGTCCAGAGCCAAACCCGTCCACTCCTCTGACCCCAACCTTCACATGCATGCATGAGTGCATGTATGTATATATGTGAATATATATTTATATATATAACATATAAACCTATCCACATGTAAGCACATATAAGTGTGTTGCATTTCATAGTAAGAAATGTCCCTGCACACTCGACAGTCACAGAGTTACACAGGATCCAACCTCCAAGGTCCGAGTGCTCTCCGTAGGTGAGTTATGCACATACACAGAATGCATACCCAGAGTGCCAAAGTTCTTCGGAGACAGGCTCACAGTGACAACTGCAGATAAAGATACAAGCACCCCCGTGCGCACAGACACGCACCCTCCACATACAAAACCCCAAGGCACCGACGCTGGGGTGGGGGACGCGTGGTGGAACCAAATGAGGGAAACCACCCTGTGGCACCGTTCCCCCCCCCCAGCTGAAGTGAGAGAGGCCGCTTTGGTCTCCGGTCTGTGCCCCCCACCACCACCCATCTAACCGCAGCCAAACGCACCATCATCTGTCCAGCTCTGAGTCACATCAATTGTCCAACCTCCCTCCTCGCTGACCAGCCATCTCGGCCATCGGCGGCCTCAGCCATTAGCCGGCTCCTGCCTTTGGCCTGCATTTGTTAAATCACTCTTACCTGGCAGAACCGTCCAAACCAACAGAACCCTTTGGGGGTCTGCCTGACTCTTCCCTCAAGGGTGTCCGATGCGCCCCGTGGTGTGACCCTTGGCCCATGCCTCGGGGCGCCTCCCCCCTCCTCAACACACTGCTCAGACTGTCATTCTTCAATGACCGCCAGCCACAGTGGTTCTGGTAGATTTCCAGGCTGTGTGTTTGAGTGTGTGCGTGCGTGTGTGTGTGTGTGTGTGTGTGTGAGTAGGCTGGGAGGTATGTGTATGGGTGGTGGGATGGCTACAGCTGTGTTTTAAGTCAAAAGGAGTGTGTGTGGGGGGAACTAGAATATCAGCAGCCGTGCTTAAAGTCAAGGAGCGCATGAGTTTACGGTCGTGTGTACGAGTAGAATGGCCTGGGCTCCGCTTCACGTGTGCACGCATGCATCTGCACGTGTGTGCGTGTGTGCTTGGTGAAATCGTGGTTTGGCACATAGGTGTGGGCTTAGTGTTGGGGGGGGTTAGGAGCCTGAAGGGCTTTCTGTCTTGGGCATGGGGTGCAGTGGAGTACAGACGTCCGTTTCCCGAGCAGCTGTGAGCAAGCGGAGTGTGACCCTCTCAGACTCCGGTGCTTGTGTTTGTGAAAGTGACAGATGTTGCCTCCCTGGCCTCACTGCGGCGGATTAAGTCTGTGAATGCCACATGAGTCCGCACCCCGGGTGGGGGAGGGTCCCCAGCCTGCTCTTACACTCGCATGTGTTGACCACGGCCCTGCACGTTACAGGATCCTGAAGTCTCCCCCACACACACACACCCATCCACCCACCGCACGCTGTGAGAGAGATTCTACACAGATACTAGAATGAACGCTCCTGTCTGAGTACACATGAGTTCTGTCCACACACTATTCCATACTGTTTACCGTCGGGGTGTGTGTGTGTGTGTGTGTGTGCGTGTATGTATGCCAGACCGAGTCCAAACTTCTCAAAGCATCACCAAGCCGCCATAGAAAAGGTCTTGCGATATGGGGCCAAGCTCTGCTCCCAGGATCAACCCTTTTAATCAAGGCTTCTTCGACCCCGCTTCTCTTGGCTACCTTGATGCCCTCCCCACCATTCTCCCTTCTCCATGCAACAGCATCGTCAAACACCCAGCTCCTACTTGAAATCCATGGCTTCCTCTCTCTCCTGATCCCTCATGACCCAGCAGCTCCCTTTGTGCTCAAAGGCCAGGCACTCACGCCAGAATCTTGTCTAAGGCTGGGATGGGTTCTGCTTTGAGGTCCAGGTCTAAGATAGGTGGCACCTAACAATGGTTTTCAGGTAAGAAGTGATCGTGCCACAGTCCCAATTACCTTGGAGTAACTTATTGTACTTCATTCATACAATGATTCATGCCACTCAATAAATACCTATTAGACGCAAGGGCTTTGTACGTGGGGCCGCCTCAAGGCTTCTTCCGAATGTGTCAGAGCTAAGAAAACTGCCTGCTCTGAGAGCTACTGAAGATGGGAAGGTAGGTGAGATGGGGGGAAGGTGCACCTGCCTTCCAAAGCCACCACGTGCATCTGATAAGGTGGCCTTCATACACCTGTCTTACACAGGCCCGGCCAGAACAGGTTCGTCCACTCTCATTTTCCATCTTCCCTTCCAGGATACAAAGCAAGACCCAGGTCTTCTTCGAAGCCCACACTGAGTCACGTAAGGCATCCATCCACCTGACAGGTCCTGGGAGACAGGTCTGTAGATGGACCATCTCTCAGGGCAGGGGAGGAAGGGGGGAAGGGTCACAGCCAGAGAGAAAAGAGATGGCTCTGGGACAGCTAAGGAGAGTGGGAGAGACTTTTAAGTACAAAGCTGGGGGCCAAGAGTCCAAATGCCTTGACTCTCTCTGGCAGCAGCTCAGGTACTTATGGGCTAGACAAATTATGTGAGCCTCAGAGTGTTGACCTACAAAGGGAGTACCATGAGGGCTCCTATAAAATCTGGGGGGTGTGGAAAGGGTATGAGTATTATTACTAAAGTAATAACGTCATTCTATGAAGAAGGACCCAAGAGAGAAAAACGACATATTTAGAAGGAACCATCTGAGGAAACCCTCACACCCACAATCTCTCCTAACAATTTTCCATGCCCCGGTTTCTCAACCAGTTCCGTCCTGATAAATCTGGAAATTTACCAGCACATGACCGAGAAGAAAACTTGCTCCCTTGTCCACATCAATGCCCAAGCAGTTCCTGTCCCTTACCCCGATGGGCCAAGTGTCCCCACCTTTTTATAAACCAAGGCTATGAAAGGCCCTATCCAGTGGAGGGGGGTGAAGGTGCAGATCTTTGCTTTGATGGTATATTGATGGCGGAAGAGGTTTTGGCCCTTGGATCCTGTATGCAAGGAGTGGGTGTATATAAACCAGAATGGAACACGGACCAGAGTGGCCACAGATGGATCTACTGGAAAAAAAATCTGGCCGCCATGATGTCTAAAATATACAGGCTGACTACGTCTACTGCACACTCAGCATGGGTCCAGGTATGTGTACATATATACACACACTATACCATGGCTGAATTCTTCCCTCCACGGCCTTACTAAACACCAACCTTTTTTTTTTTTTTCTGTAAAGACTAGTGTGAGGAAGTGGAAGTAAAGGCTACCGAGGTCCCCCAGGATGACATTGCAGCCTGCTAGAGGGACAGTCAACAGCCTTGGGGAAAAATGGAGGTCCCGCTGTCTTCAATGAGCGTGGCCGGGGCTCTGTCCAGCATCCCCTATATATCGGGAAGTAAGACCAATTGTCTCTGGTCCACTTCCCTCCTTGCAGGCTAGCCACCCCCTGACATGGGACATTCTGTGACTACAGAAAGGCCAGGGAAGGTTTTGGTAGACTGGCCATCAGTGTGAGGGGAGATCTTTTCTTGTTTTGTTTTCTGGAACCCAGCTTCAAGGCTACTGGGCAGACAATGCTGCCACGCAGGGCCTACCACTTCAGTACACACGACACATCTCCACACTCCACCAAGACCCTGCTTCACGAGCCCGCCCACCCTTTTATCCAGGACACACAGAGATCCCCCAAGAATAATAGCGACAGCAATAATGATAGCTCCACGCACAAACGGCACTTTCAATGTATGACTTTAATGTGCACACACTATGTTCACACCTAACATGCTGCGCATTAAGAGCGTCACGTGTCCACCGCTGATGCCTGGAACATGGACCTGCACACGCGTGGATGCTCCCACGCGCAGAGCCATCGTGGGCCTCTCTAGTGCACACACAGCGGATAGTACAAAAACATCAAGGCGAGGGAAAGACCAGTACAAATCTACGTGCCGACTCTCTTGCACGTCTATCACCCACAATGGGAATCCCAGGTACCCCGCCCCCCCCCCCACTGAAAACATATGTCACGATTCTACACTTTCAGCTCCTGGTTCTGCTGAGACTCCGGAGCCCTGTACCATTTGTCTGTCCCAGACACCTCTTGCTATCACCACACAGGCCTTGAACATACGCACACTGCCGCCAGACTGTACACGCCAGTACCTCCCACAGCCCCATGCACTGACTCCTCACCCTCTCCTCAGAGCCTGGAAGATTCACCTGTCGGTGATGGCAAGAGTCTAAAAGCTACAGAGTTAAGTGCCTGGTGGAGGCTTTCTTTAAAGCCAGGATTTACTAATCTGCAGTTCCACAGGCCCCAAGGATGGAGAAAGAAAGTGGGGAGTGGTCAGTAGGCCAGAGTCTTTCTCTTGGGATCTTGGGACTCAAAAGCTCTCAGGACCCTCACAGACAGAACTCCCCCCACCCCTATTTCCTCCTCTTTTTCCCTCCCCCCCCCACCATGTCATTTTCTCTGTCCACACCCATCTCCCTCTCAGTGGGTCCGAGTCTACAGCCATGAGCCCCTACTTAGAATCACACCCTCCCCTTGCAATGCCCCAGTTGAGCATCCGGTAGGACTGCCCCTGGAGACCAGAATGAAATACGGGGTGGTCCCAGAACCCCCCACAAGTCGGACCCAGGCCCCCAGCTCTGAAAGACATGTGATTTGGGCATAGAGATCAGGCTCTGGTGGGAAGAGTTAGGGCTTCTTTGCTTTTGCACTGAACCCCTAGTCCTGGCACCCTGCTTAATGCTGATTGTGCAAAAGTGGTGAATAAATGAAACTCAGTGGGGGGAAGGGGGAACGGACGGCAGAGGAAATGAGTGGCAGAGAGGAAAGAAAGAATGAAAGAAAAAAAGGAAAGGGGGAAGGGGTTAGAAAAAGAAAAAGAAAAGAAAGCAGTAGAGAGAAAGGGTGAGGGAAGAACATCTGAGAGGAGGGGAGACGGATTTCAGTGAGGAGAAATAGAGAGAAACTGGAAAACAGGGAGGAGGAAAAAAGCAATAAAGAAGATAGAGAAAGGATAGGGAAAGGAAGGGGAAGAAGAGAGCCAAAAGACAGGAAGAAGCAACCTAAGCGGTTCCTCATTACAGACTTTGCCCAGAGAGCTGAGGGGTGCCCCGTGGCTCCCCCAACATCACTCCGGGCCCAGGAGCTCCTCTTCCTCTTGATGTCTGAGACTCGCCACCGCCTCTCCTCTGCGCCCCATCCCGGCTGCTTCCTCTTTCCAGTCCCCATCCTTCCCGTTGGTCAAAGCACCCCGTTCCTTTCTCCTACCCTCCTACCCACCCACCCACCCACCCAC
The DNA here is from genome assembly GCA_036365145.1 of Orientallactaga sibirica. NCBI lineage: Eukaryota > Metazoa > Chordata > Mammalia > Rodentia > Dipodidae > Orientallactaga > Orientallactaga sibirica. Next base: position 456,597 of record JAEOAD010002566.1, on the reverse strand, counting down.
CGACATTCCCACCCCCTCCCAAAGCCCTTTCTCATTTCGGGTGCCCTTACCTCTCCCCCCCATGCACCCTGTTTCCTTCGGAGCTTCAGGCAACATCACCAACCAATAACCCCACCATCATCACACTAAAGCGGCCCCCACACCCCCAGGAAAGGAGAGAGGGGGAAAAAAAAGCAGGCGGTACCGCCACCAACCCTGACCACCCTCTCGCCTCATTTTCTCTACAGTCGCCCCTTCCTCAAAGGCAGGGTTAAAATGTGGGGGAGGGTCCCACCCAGCCCCAGATAGCCTCTCAGAACAGCCTGGCCCGCCAGGAGCCGGGTGCCACCTCGCCTCTCCATCTCCCGTCTTTTTTTTTTTTTTCTTTCTCTTTCTTTTTTCTTTCTTTCTTTCTTTTGCTTTCTTTCTTTATTTTTTGTGTCCCGTGGCCCCAGCAGCGACGTGTTTTATTTTCGTCATCTTTTTATTGATATGATTTCCCCTTTTTCCCCCTTTTCTTTATTATTATTATTTTTTTGCCTGGGGGCTGCAAGAATGCAGCGCGCCCACCGTCCGTCTAACCTCTCTTGCTAGCTCCCGGGCTGTCTCGGGCTCTTCTCTCTCTCTCTCTCTTTCTCCCCTTCTTTCTTTTCTGTGTCTCCTCAGTCCTTTCAGCTCCATCCTCCACCGACTGCCTCCTCTTTCTCTCTCTACGGCTTCCCCCTCCACGCCTCTTCTTTCCCCATCCTTCCAGCCTTCTCTCCCCCCCCCTTTATTTTTTTAATCTTCTCTCCTCTTCACCTCTCTGCCCCATTGCATACCCTCCCAACACCCCCCCACAATCACCTAGCCTCTGATTTCCTCATTGCCATAAACAGCAAGCAGATTGCCCCCCTCCAAAAAATAACAATAATAATAAAAATACCCAGCCAAGGGGGCAAAGCCCCAACACGGGGCGGCCGGGATGGAAGCGATAGGCCCCGGGTAGGGTGGGGTGGGGGGATATGGGAGGTGGGCTCCCCGCAGCATCCCCGCAGCATCCCGCAGCATCCCGTGCAGCCACCGGAGCGAGCGAGCTGCAAGCCCGCTCCGGCTCTCCGCCCGGGGAGAGAAGAGCTGTGTGTGTGAGTGTGTGCGTGTGTGTGTCTCCTTCTCTCTCTCTCTCTCTCTCTCTGTCTGCAATAGGCCGAGCCGTCTGCATTAAACTTCTTGCAATCAATAAAGCGCGGGTCAGATTATGCAAAGCGCAGATATTAATATGCAAAGTTTTAAAGATTTTTTTTTTTAATGGAAAGGGTTGAGCTCCGGGCGGGCTCGGGGAAGGGTCTGGCGAGGGGGAGAGGGAGGAAGGGAGGGCGGGCGTGCGGGCGGGCGGGCGTGCGGGCGGGCTCCCCTCCTCTTGCCCAGCTCGCCTGCGCGCCCGCCCGCCCGCACGGCGCTCGCCTTGCCTTACCGCTGCTCCCATCGGTAGGCGCCGCTGTCTTCGCCATGCGCGTCAGCTGCACGGCTCCGAAGGGGATGGCCGAGGACGAGCCGCCGCCGACAACGCTGACCCCCCGCTCCCCGCCGCCCGCCCGCCCGCCCGCTCCCCCGCTCCCCTCCCGCGCCCGCTGCCCGCGGCCGCCGCCTGCGCCGCTCTGGCCGCCGCTCCTCGCCTGAGCTGCCGGCGCGAGCCCAGGCGCGCGCCATCCCCGGCTCCCACCTTGTCCCCATGGCAACCCCGGGCCCAAGGATGCTCCGAGAGAGGGAGAGGGAGAGAGAGAGAGGAGGGGGGGGGCGGTGCACGCGCGGCGGGGAGGGGGAGGGGGAAGGGAATGGGGGAGGGGGGACCCCGCAGAGACGTGCCCAGAGATCTCGGCGGCAGAGACACGGGCATGGGGGAGCAGACGCCACCACCCCACCCACCCCGAAGCTCTTGGGCACGCAGAGACGCAAGGAGAGATGCTTGAGAGATGGGGAGATGGGGGGAGGGGGAGAGGAAGAGAAGGGAAAAGGGGGGCTCAGAGAAGGGGAGAGACACGCGGGGACTCAGAGATTCAGAAATAGACAGACAGCGAGATACTGCCAGAGAGACGGAGGCAGGGGAATGGAGGGGACGCGAGACACAGGGAAACCCTGAGACACACAGAGACGCACGGAGAGATGCTTGAGAGATGGGGAGATGGGGGGAGAGAGGAAGAGAAGGGAAAAGGGGGGCTCGGAGAAGGGGAGAGACGCGGGGACTCAGAGATAGATAGGCAGCGAGATACTGCCAGAGAGACGGAGGCAGGGGAATGGAGGGGACGCGAGACACAGGGAAACCCTGAAACACGCAGAGATTCAGAGATAGGCAGCGAGATACTGCCAGAGAGACAGAGGCAGCGGAGTGGAGGGGACGCAGGGAAGCTCCGGGACACACAGAGATGTGGAGAGACACAGATTCAGAGATAGGCAGAGATCCTGCAAAAGAGATGAAGGAAGAGGAGTGGAGAGTACACCAGACACAGGGAAACCCTGAGACACGCAGAGATCCAGAGATAGGCAGAGATACTGCCAGAGAGATGGAGGCAGCGGAGTGGAGGGGACGCGAGACACAGGGAAACCCTGAGACACACAGAGACGTGGAGAGACACAGAAATTCAGAGATGTGCACAGAGATTCAGAGATGTGCACAGAGATTCAGAGACAGGCAGAGACACTGCCAGAGAGACGGAGGCAGGGGAGTGGAGGGGACGCGAGACACAGGGAAACCCTGAGACACACAGAGACGTGGAGAGACACAGAAATTCAGAGATGTGCACAGAGATTCAGAGACAGGCAGAGACACTGCCAGAGAGACGGAGGCAGGGGAGTGGAGGGGACGCGAGACACAGGGAAACCCTGAGACACACAGAGACATGGAGAGACACAGAAATTCAGAGATGTGCACAGAGGTTCAGAGATAGGCAGAGATACTGCCAGAGAGACGGAGGCAGGGGAATGGAGGGGACGCGAGACACAGGGAAACCCTGAGACACACAGAGACGTGGAGAGACACAGAAATTCAGAGATGTGCACAGAGGTTCAGAGATAGGCAGAGAGATACTGCCAGAGAGACGGGGGCAGGGGAGTGGAGGGGACGCGAGACACAGGGAAACCCTGAGACACACAGAGACGTGGAGCGACACAGAGATTCAGAGATAGGCAGAGATACTGCCAGAGAGACGGAGGCAGGGGAATGGAGGGGACACAAGACACAGGGAAACCCTGAGACACACAGAGACGTGGAGTGACACAGAGATTCAGAGATAGGCAGAGATACTGCCAGAGAGACGGAGGCAGGGGAGTGTAGGGGACGCAGGGAAGCCCCGGGACACACAGAGACGTGGAGAGACACAGAGATATGCACAGAGATTCAGAGATACTGCCAGAGAGACGGAGGCAGGGGAATGGAGGGGACGCAGGGAAACCCTGAGACACACAGAGACGTGGAGCAACAGAGAAACAGAGAGACCAGAGATATGCTACAACTGAGATGGAGGAAGGGGAGTGGAGGGGACGCCAGAAACACGGAGACACACAGAGACATAAGGGCGGTAGGGAACTGAGGGAGACTCAAAGGCAGGGAGAGAGACTCACAGAGACAGAGAGACAGACACCGAGATACGCAGAGAGATCTTTGCAGCAGAGATGAGGGCAAAGGGGAAGTGTGGGAGTGGAGGGGCCACGGAAACAGACGGAAAGAGAGGTAGGGAATCGAGGGGACCCAGAGGCAGGGAGAGAGAGACACTCGCAGAGACACGGGATTACAGAGATGCTCAGTCATGGAGACTCAGGGCTACAGAGGAACAAATACACACAGGGACCCAGAGAAGGAGGAGAGATGGAGAGACGTGGGCAACAGAAACTGGAAGGAGAGACCCTAAAAGGCAGAGATCCAGGGACACCAGGAGGCAGGGACTGGGAGGGCCAGCAGCACAGGGGCACGTGGAGGCAGAGAGAGACTGGCCGAGGCAGAGAATGGCCCAGAGATACACAGGGAAGGGGGGAGAGTGGGGAGCAATGGGGCATAAAGGTAGAGGGGGAACCAAGAATCCAAGAGACACCCCAGAGGCAAAGAGATAAGGAAAGGGGTCCACGCAGAGGGAGAGACAGAGAGAGAGGGCCAGAAGACAGCACAGAAAAGGGGACATACAGACAGGGAGATATGGAATGTGAAAGACTCACAAAGAGATAGAGACGGAGATAAAGTCCAAAAGAGAGGGCTTGAGAGATGGCTCAGCAGTTAAGGCGTTTGCCTGCAAAGCCAAAAGATGGGGGTTCGATTCTCCAAGACCCACGTAAGCCAGATGCACAAGAGGACACATGCGCCCATTCTCTCTCTCTCCCCCTCTTTCGCTCTCTCAAATAAATAAATAAAATATTTTTAAAACTTAATTTAAAAAGACACACAGAGAGAGAACAGAGAGATACAGAGATAGGAAGACACAGAGAGAAACAGGGATGAGATTCAAACACTACCAAAACAGAGACAAAGAAAAAAGGCAGAAAGAGCCAGAGGAAGGGGGGGGGAAGACAGGTGATTCATGAAATGCAGACAGAAACACAGACAACTATAGGTAGGGATCCGAAAAGGAGACGGAAATGTTTAAGAGACACGGGAGCAAACACAGAGACAGGGAGAAGTAAGGCTGTGGTGAGGGGCAGAAAGCAAAAGCTGAGGTTTGGAGAGACCGGACAGACTGCCAGAAAGAAACGGACAGGGGAAGCTTCGGGGGACACGGAGATGGCTGTGGCAGGTTGGAGAGGCACTGGAAGGGGCTTCCCCCACCACCCCCGTGACTCTAAGAGGGGCAGGTGGGGGTGACAGCAGAGAGCCCGAGAGGGTGACCAGAAAGTGCAGGGGGAAGAACAGAAAGGAGGGAGAGGGAAGGGGGAGGGAGGAAGGGATGAGAGGAGGGCAATGTGTCTTTCCCAGGGCACCTCAGGTGCCAGGCGGCACTGAAAGCCTCTGGGAGGGGAGGAAGGAAAGAAGAGAAGAGCTAAAAAGAGCCATTAGGCGTGAAGGGGGGGGGGGATCTGCAGTCAGCAGAGGGCGCGGTGCTCACGCCCCCTGCCGGCAGGGTCAGGGAGGTGCAGAGGGATAAATGGTACCTGGACCAGGGAAGAGGTTACTGGGGAAGGGAGGAAGGAGAAGGAAGAGGAGGAGGACAGTGGGCGCGCGCTGCGCCCTTCGCTTTGTTACGGTGGAGACCACGCTGTTAGGGGCCCACTCCCAAAGAGAGAGAGAGAGAAAGAGAGAGAGAGGAGAGAATCACGACTGCCCACGTGCATAGGGAAGGCTCCGGGGATCCAAGGATGCAAGTGCAGTGCGTAACAGAAATGAATACAGGAAACACCTGCCCTGCGGGCGTACAAAGTAAGTACCCGGGACCTTTTGCAGCGTGTGCATAACACACACGGAAAACTACTTACTACTTTCTCGCTAAGGAGAAGCCCCGTGGGACCCACGGTGTGTGCACAAAACGAGCGAATGCAAGAGATATAAATTAAAAGAGAGAGAGAGAGATCACCCACCCCTTTCCGTGCGTACAGAGAAGGCACGGGGATTCAGAAAAGAGCAGACTCCGCGCCGAATACACAAATAAATACAGGCTAATCCCTACCCAACCTGCACACGAACTGGTTACACGAGGCCACGCTTAAGAATCACCTGGTGGGCTGGAGAAATGGCTTAGTGGTTAAACACTTGCCTTTGAAGCCTAAGGACCCCGGTACAAGGCTTGATCCTCCAGGACCCATGTAATCCAGATGCACAAGGGGGCACATGCATCTGGAGTTCGTTTGCAGTGGCTGGAGGCCCTGCTGTGCCCATTCTCTCTCTCTGTCTCTCTCTCTCTACCTGCCTGTTTCTGTATCTCTCTTTCTCAAATAAATAAATAATAAAATATTTAAAAAAAAAAAAAAAAATCACCTGGTAAACGGAGTGTGGTGGTGCACACCTGTAATCCCAGGTGGAGGCAGAAGGATAGGGAGCTCAAGGTCATCCTTGGCTACATGGCAAGATCAAGGCCAGCTTGAGCTACATAAAACCCTGTCTCATGGGCTGGAGAGACGGCTCAGCGTTTAAGGCGCTTGCCTGGAAAGCTTGCGGAGCCGGTTTGATTCCCCAGTACCCTCATAAAGCCAGATGCAACAGCGAGGCATCGGGAGTTTGTATTCAGTGGCTAGGGGCCTTTTTGTGCCCATTCTCTCCCTCCCTCTCCCTGTCTCTCTTCCTCCCTCCCTTTTTCTCTCACTATCTGCCTCTTTCTCCCCCCCCCAACAAATAAATACAAAAATATTTTTTAAACCTGCCTAGGGGGCTGGAGAAAGGCTTAGCGGTTAAGGTGCTTGTCTGTGAAGCCTAAGGACACAGGTTTGAATCCCCTGTACACACGTAAACTAGATGTACAAGGTGGCACATGTGTCTGGAGTTTGATTGCAGTGGCTGAGACACTGGTATGCCAATTCTCTCCCTGTCTCTTTCTCTTTCTCTCTCTGCTCTCTCTAAAATAATAATAATAATAATAATAATAATAATAATAATAAAGGACAGGCTGTTGGGCTTGCTTAAAAAAAAAAGACATTCCATGTCAACCTCTGGCCTACACACACATACACAAACACACATATACATGCATGCACACCCCATTCACATACATATGCAAATATATATTTATATATAGACCAGGGATCTGGAGAGATGGCTCAGCAGTTAAGGCACTTGACTTCAAAGCCTAATGACCTGAGTTCCATTCCCCAGTACCCTTCTAAGTAAAAAATAAAATTTAAAAATAAAATAAAACCAGGCGTGGCAGCACATGTCTTTAATCCCAGCACTTGGCAGGCAGAGGTTAGGAGGATCACCGTGAGTTTGAGGCCACCCTGAGACTACAGACTGAATTCCAGGTCATCTTAGAGTAGAGCGAGACCCTATCTCAAAAACCACAAAAAATAAATAAATAAAATAAAGATTAAAGGAGCCGGGCGTGGTGGCGCATGCCTTTAATCCCAGGACTCAGGAGTCAGAGGTAGGAGGATCACCATGAGTTCGAGGCTATCCTGAGACTACAGAATGAATTCCAGGTCAGCCTGGACCCTACCTCGAAAAACCAAAAAAAAAAAAAAAAAAAAAAATTTTTTGTAAATAAAATAAAAGGCCAGGCATGGTAGCATATGCCTATAATCTCGGGCTTTAGGAAGTGGAGGCAGGAGAGATTGGCCAAGCTCAACTACATAGTAAGTAGAAGTCCCACTTGGGCTACATGAGACCCTGTCCCAAAAAGACAAAAATGGGGGCTGGAAGCCGGGCGTGGTGGCGCACGCCTTTAATCCCAGCACTCGAGAGGCAGAGGTAGGAGGATCGCTTTGAGTTCAAGGCCACCCTGAGACTACATAGGTAATTCCAGGTCAGCCTGGGCCAGAGTGAGACCCTACCTCGAAAAAAAAAAAAAAAAAAAAAAATTAGGGGCTGGAGCCGGGCGTGGTGGCGCACGCCTTTAATCCCAGCACTCGGGAGGCAGAGGTAGGAGGATCGCCATGAGTTTGAGGCCACCCTGAGACTACATAGTTAATTCCAGGTCGGCCTAGACCAGAGCGAGACCCTACCTTGAAAAACCAAAAAAAAGGGGGGGAGACTGGAGAGATGGTGTAGCAGACAGCTTCAGGTTCGCTGAGATGAACTTCCAGACCGGGCACAGTTATGGAGGAAGGGATATTATTTATTGAAGCTTACAGATCCAGGGGAAGTTCCATAATGGCAAGAGAAGTGGCCTGCTCTCCACAGGGCCAAGCAGAGAGAGAGAGAAACCAACCAGCCACCACAGCACACAGAGCAAAACTACAGCCAGAAGGTCACACAGCACACTTCAGGAACTCCTGCTAGGCACATTTGCATATCTTTACAATGGAATCTCAAACCCACACCTTAAGACCAGCCCCCAGTGACATTGCCTCTAGCAAGGTGATTGCAGATGCAAATTATAACTAATAAAACACTGAATATATTGGGGGACATATATTCAAACTACCACAGATGGCTTAGCGGGTAAACACTTGCCTGTGAAGCCTAAGGACTCCCTGTTTGAGGCTTGATTTTCTAGGACCCACATAAACCAGATGCACAAAGTGGCACATGCATCTGGAGTTCATTTGCAGTGGCTGAAGGCCCTGGTGCTCCCATTCTCTCTCTCTTTCCACCTCTTTCTCTGTCTGTCTGTCTGTCTGTCTGTCTCTCTGTCTGTCTGATGCTAATAAATAAAAGCAAACAAAAAAAATTTTTTAAAGGACAAAAATAAAAAATATGGGCTGGACACTGAAACACCTCTGTCACACCCTCCAAGGCTCAGGGCCCATTGCGGAAGAGGGGGCGGATAGAATGGAAGAGCCAAAGGAAGGGTACGACTCCTTACAATGCAACTGCCCAGACAGAAATTGGCCTCGATATCCATGACCTTGCAGTGCCTAGCAATACCTCCGCAAGACCCTCAAAATAGAAGAAAAGATGATGACATCAAATTAAAAGAAAGACTAATGGAGAGAGGGAGGAGATATGATGGAGATTGGAGTTCTAATATTGGATGGGGGGAGGGAAATATCAGGTGGTTTTTTTTGTATGTAAGTATAGAAGTTGTCAATAAAAAATAATAATTTAAAATATATATATGGGCTGGAGCCGGGTGTGGTGGTGCACGCCTTTAATCCCAGCACTTGGAAGGCAGAGGTAGGAGGATTGCCCTGAAACTACACAGTGAATTCCAGGTCAGCATGAGCTAGAGTGAGACCCTACCTCGGATTAAAAAAAAAAAAAAAATACATATATGGGCTGGAGAGATGGCTTAGCAGTTAAGGCGTTTGCCTGTAAAACCTAATGACTCAGGTTCAATTCCCCAGTACCCACATATGCCAGATGCACAAGGTGGCACATTCATCTGGAGTTGTTTGCAGTGGCTAGAGGGCCCTGACCCACTCACCCATTTTTTCTCTCTCTCTCTATCTCCCTCCATCTCTCAAACAAAATAAAAATAAATAAGCCAGGCGTGGTGGTGCACACCTTTAATCCCAGCACTTGGGAGGCAGAGGTAGGAGGATCACCATGAGTTCAAGGTCATCCTGAGACTACAGAGTGAATTCCAGGTCAGCCTGGGGGGGTGGCTGGAGAGATGGCTTAGTGGTTAAACGCTTGCCTGTGAAGCCTAAGGACCCTGGTTTGAGGCTTGATTCTCCAGGATCCACGTAAGCCAGATGCAAAAGGGGACACACGCATCTGGAGTTTGTTTGCAGTGACTGGAGGCCCTGGCGTGCCCATTCTCTCTCTCTACCTGCCTATTTCTGTATCTCTCTCTCTCAAATACATAAATAATAAAATATTTTTTATTTTTATTTTTTTTAAGATTTTATTTTTATTTATTTGTGTCAGAAAGGGAGAGAGAGAGTGAGAATGGGCATGCCAGGGCTTCCAGCCATTGGAAATGAACTCCAGATGCATGCACCACCACGTGCATCTGGCTTATGTGGGACTTGGAGAATCGAACCTGGGTCCTTGGGCTTCACAGGCATGTGCCTTAACCCCTAAGCCATCTCTCCAGCCCTAAAATATTTTTTAAAAAAAGAAGAAGGGGAATGAGGAAGAGGAGGAGAAGAAGACGAAGAAAAAAAATTGGGCTGGAGAGATGGCTCAGAGGTTAAGGCACTTACCTGCAAAGCCTGAGGACCCAGGTGGGATTCCCCAATACCCACGTAAATCCAGATACACAAGATGGTGCATACTTCTAGCACTCATTCGGTTGCAGTGGCTGGAGGCCCTGGCACGTCCATTGTCTATCTGCCTCTTTCTCTTACTCTCTCAAATAAATAAATAAATAAATAAATAAATAAATAAATAAATAAATAAATTTTTTTGGGAGAGAGACAAAGAGAGAGAGAGAGAGGAAGACAGATAGAGATGGGCGCGCCAGCAGTGTCTCAGCTGCTGTGAACGGAATCCAGATGCGTGCGCCCCCTTGTGGTCAAGTGCGGCATTGCGCCCTTGCGTCACTTTGCATCTGGCTAAACGTGGGACCTGGAGATTGGAACCGCTGGAGATTGGAACCAGCGTTCTTAGGCTTAGCAGGCAGGCGCCTTAACCGCTAAGCCATCTCTCCAGCCCTAAAATATTTTTTTAATGATCTTAAAAATACTACCCCCTTTCATAAAGAGAAACCCATCATGTATGCACAGACACAATATATGGTCAAAGAACACGTCCTATGGAGTTAGGTATGAATCCAGTGAAACTTCTCAGAGCACACGAGTGCAGCGCTGAACACTTCCCTGCTGCACACGTGACCAGCAGGCACTTTCTCATTGTCAGGAAGGTGGCCGGCGCCCCCATGCGCGGTCTCGGTGCTGAACGCAAGGCAAAGCATTGGACTCCTCTAAGCCCCTTCCTTGTCATGGAACTTCCCTGCTTCCCTTCTTGCAGGTACAGATGGCTGCTTCTCCTCTTGGGAGTTCTCTACAGACCAGACACTGAGGAGTCTCCTGGGTATATTCATGGTGGAGGTTAATCATTTTTTTTATTTTATTATGTGGTTTTTCAAGACAAGAGTCTCACTCTAGCCCAGGCTGACCCGGAATTCACTCTGTAGTCTCAGGGTGGCCTCGAACTCATGGCGATCCTCCTACCTCTGCCTCCCGAGTGCTGGGATTAAAGGTGTGTACCACCACGCCCGACTTAATTTTATCTTTTTTTTTAAAGTTTTTTTTTATTTTTTATTTTTAGAGAGAGACACAGAGAGACAGACAGAGAGAGAGGTAGAGGGAGACAGATAGAGAATGGGCGCGCCAGCAGTCTCTCAGCTGCTGTGAACGAAATCCAGATGTGTGCGCCCCTTTGTGGTCAAGTGTGGCATTGCGCTCTTGCGTCACTGCATCTGGCTAAACGTGGGACCTGGAGATTGGAACCGGGTTCTTAGGCTTAGGAGGCAGGCGCCTTAACCACTAAGCCATCTCTCCAGCCCAATTTTATCTTTTTTAAAAAATATATTTTATTTATTTATTTGAGAGAGAGAAAGAGGCACCGAGAGAAAGAGAGGGTGAGAGAATGGGCATGCCAGGGCCTCCAGCCACTGCAAATGAACACCAGATATATGCGCCCTCTTGTGCATCTGGCTTATGTGGGTCCTGGAGAATCAAACTGGGATCCTTTGGCTTTGCAGGCAAATGCCTTAACTGCTAAGCCGTCTCTCCAGCCCCAATTTTATCTTTTTTAAAAACAAGTTTTATTTATTCATTTGCAAAGAGAGAGACAGAGAATGGGTGCACCAAGAGCTTCTTGCCCCTGCAAATGAGCTCCAGACACATGCACCACTTTGTGAATCTGGCTTTACATGGGTACTAGACAATTGAACCCAGGCCATCAGGGTTTCAAGCAAGCCTTTTTTGTTTTGTTTTTGTTTTTTTGTTTTTGTTTGTTTTTGTTTTTTCGAGGTAGGATCTCACTCTAGCCCAGGCTGACCTGGAATTCACTATGTAGTCTCAGGGTGGCCTGGAACTCACGGAGATCCTCCTACCTCTACTTCCTACCTCTGCCTCCCGAGGGCTGGGATTAAAGGTGTGTGCCACCACGTCAGGCTTAAGCAAGCAACTTGAGCATCTCTCTAGCCCCTGGGGTGTGTAGTTTTTATGTATGTATGTATGTATGTATGTATGTATGTATGTATGTATGTATGTGTTTACTCACTAACAAGAGAGAGAGAGAGTCAGTATGGGCTAACTCAGGTCTCCTGTGGATAGAAGACCAACTCCAGACACATGTGTCATTCTGTGCATCTGGCTTTACATGGGTCTTGAGGAATCAAACCCAGGCCATCAGACTTCACGAAGAAGCGCCTTTAACTGCTGAACCATCTTTCCAACCCTTATCTTTCAGTCATTCAGAACAGCCTATATTAAGGAGGAGATGGCATTCCTCACAAACAACAGAGGTCCAACTGGAGACTCAAGCAAGCAGCTGGGCGTGGTGGCGCACGCCTTTAATCCCAGCACTCAGGAGGCAGAGGTAGAAGGAGCGTCAAGAGTTCGAGGCCACCCTGATGCAAAACGGTAGTGCATGCGTCTGGAGTTCATTTGCAGTGGCTGGAGGCCCTGGTACACCCATATTCTCTCTCTCTCTCCTTCTTTCATTCTCATTCTCTCAAATAAATAAATTTTAAAAATTAAAAAAAAAAAAAGAAGGAGGAGGAGGAGGTTGTTGAGGCCAGGCGTGGTGACAGACGCCTTTAATACCAGCACTTGGGAGGCTGAGGTAAGAGGACTGCCATGAGTTCAAGTCCACCCTGAGACTACATAGTGAATTCCAGGTCAGCCTAGGCTAGAGTGAGCCCCTACCCCTAAAAAACAAACAAAAAAAATGAATGAATGAATGAGATGTGGTGGTGCACATGCTTAGTCCCACCACTCTGGAGGTTGAGGCAGGAGTTCAAGACCAGCCTGGGCTATAGGAGACCTAGTGAAAGGAAAGGAGGGACGGAGGTGCACCCAGTGCTGGCACATGCTGACACCACGCTTTCAGCTGAAGACACAAAGGTGAAGAGGGGCCACTCCGCCCCACTGAAACACCCACACATACTGATGCTTGCCTACAAAGCCTAAGGACTCAGCATAGATTGTTACTAGAACATTTTCAGTGCCAGGGATGGGATACCTTCCAGTGAGTTGTTGGCCAGGGAGATCACAGATACCCCCAAAATATTACAGGCCATTGCCGAGGCCCTTGGTTTCCCACCAGGAATAGATGGTAAGACCCTATTGCTGAAGACTCCACAAACTTGGGCTGCAAGGTCACTGAGAAATCCTGCTGGAGCTGAGCTGAAAGCCTCCTCCATGTGGACCAGCTGACGGAAAGCTGGAAAAAGCTACACTGCATGCAGTTCAATGGGAGAGAGAAAACACCAGTGAAGATACTCAACAGTGGACACTGCAAGCTTTAAATTTGGCCAGCCAGGCCAAATGAGCCAATGGGTGCAATAGTGGCATGTCTGTCATGGGGAAAACCAACTGCTCTCTAATTGGACTGGAGGTCCGCTCCATTTAAGGGAACACATCCCTGATACTGAAAACATATGACAGGGGTAATGTCTGCTGGTGTCTCTCTAAATGTATAACTATGCTCACCACACTGCCCAGTAAGCACTTCTCTTAATTCCACACCCATATATTAATGCTACTCTTACTTTTGGTTAGAGAAGCTTCTCTTTTCAGATGGTGGTGACCTTGGGATGATTCAGAAGACACCATGGGGCTGAGAAGAAGGGACAGAGGAGTGCTCAGCACTGAAACATCTCAAACCTACCTTCCAAGTCTCAGGGTCCATTGGGGAAGAGGGGGCAGAAAGAATGTAAGAGCCAAAGGAAGAGTAGGACTCCTTACAAGGTGCTCCTCCAGACACAAAATGGCCTGGATATCCATGACCTCACAGTGCCTGACACTACCTACACAAGGCCGTCATAATAGGAGGAAAAGATCATGACATCAAAATAAAAGAGAGACTGATTGAGAAGGGGGAGGGGATATGATGGAGAGTGAAGTTTCAAAGGGGAAAGTGGGGGGAGGGAGAGAAGTACCATGGGATATTGTCTACAATTAAAGAAGTTGTCAATAAAAAAAAATTTTTTAAATCCCAGCACTTGGGAGGCAGAGGTCTAAGGAGGATTGCTGAGAGTTCGCGGCCACCCTGAGACTCTATTCAGCCTGGACTAGTACCTTGCAAAAACAAAAAAAAAAAAAAAAAAAAAAAAAATTTTTAAGCCTAAGGACTCAGGTTCTATTCCCCAGTACTCACACAAGCCAGATGCACAAGGTGGCACATGCAACTGGAGTTCGTTTGCAGTGACTAGAGGCCTTGGTGTGCCTATTCTCTCTCTCTCTCTCTCTCTCTGCCTCTTTCTCTCTCTGTCTGTCATTCTCAAATAAATAAATAAACAAAAAGTTTGAAAAATTAAATTAAATTTTAAAATGTCTGACCTGTTGGTCAGTGATGAATACATTAGAATTGTGTTGGACCATACGTATGAAAAAAATAGAAAAAGAGCCGGGCGTGGTGGCACATGGCTTTAATCCCAGCACTCGGGAGGCAGAGGTAGGAGGATTGCCATGAGTTCGAGGCCACCCTGTGACTACATAGTGAATTCCAGGTCAGCCTGGGCTACAGAGAGACCCTACCTTGAAAACAAAAATGTGGCGGCAACAGGGTAAGGAGTTCAAGGTCATCCTTGGACACGTAGGGAGTTCTACTACAGTATAGGTCACATGAAAAAGGAGAAATGGAAAGAAGGAAAGAGAGATGGGAAAGTCAGCAGAGCATGGTGCTACAAACGTGCAATCTTAGCTTTGTGGGAGCTGAGACAGAAGGATTGCAAGTAACAGGCCAGCTTAGGGTGCATAACCAAACCTTATCTCCAAAGGAAGGAAGGAAGGAAGGAAGGAAGGGAGGGAGGGAGGGAGGGAGGAGAGGAGAGGAGAGGAGAGGAGAGAAGAGGAGAGGAGAGGAGAGGAGAGGAGAGGAGAGGAGAGGAGAGGGAGGGAGGGAAGGAAGAAGAGGAAGGAAGGAAGAAAGGAAGGAAGGAAGGAAGGAAGGAAGGAAGGAAGGAAGGAAGGGAGGGAGGGAGGAAGGGGAAGGAAGGAAGGGAGGAAGGGGAAGGAAGGAAGGGAGGGAAGGAAAAAAGAAATGGGGGCTGGAGAGATGGCTCAGTGGTTAAGGTGCTTGCCTGAGAAGCCTAAGGACCCATGTTTGACTCTCCAGCTTCTAACATAAGCCAGGTGCACAAGGTAATGCAAGTGTCTGGAGTTTGATTACAGTGGCTGGAGGGCCTAGTGCACCAATTCTTTCTTTCTCTCTCTCTGTCATAAAAAAGGCCAGTCTGTTGGCCTTGCCTCAAAAAAAGAGAGAGAGAGAGAGAGAGAGAGAGAGAGAGGGAGAGATCTGGAGAGATGGTTTAGCAGTTAAGGCACTTGCTTGCAAAGCCCAAGGACTCATGTTCAAATCTCCAGATCCCACATAAGCCAGACACAGTAATGCAAGCATCTGGAGTTGCACATGCAGTGACTGGTGACATGCATCTGGAGTTTAATTGCAGTGGCTGCCTCTTTCCTCACATGCCATTCTCTTTAAATAAACAAAAGTTTGAAAAATTAAATTAAATTTTAAAAATGTCTGACCTGTTGGTCAAAAATAAAAATTGTGTTGGAAATGAAAAAATAGAAAAAGAGCCGGGCGTGGTGGCACATGGCTTTAATCCCAGCACTCGGGAGGCAGAGGTAGGAGGATCGCCGTGAGTTTAAGGCCCCCCTGAGACTACATAGTTAATTCCAGGTCAGCCTAGACCAGAGTGAAACCCTACCTTGAAAAACCAAAAAAAAATAAATAAATAAATAAATAAATAAATAAATAAATAAATAAATAAATGAGGCCAGGTGTGGTGGCGCACGCCTTTAATACCAGCACTTGGGAGGCAGAGGTAGGAGGATAATGAATTCCAGGTCCACCCTGAGCTACATAATGAATTCCAGACCAGCTTGACCTGAAAAAGACCCTACCTGAAAAATAAATAAATAAAAAATAAAATAAAATAAAGAAGAGAAGAGAAGAAAGGAGAAGAAAAGAAAGAGGAAGGGAGAGAGGGGAGGAAGGACAGGAGGGAGGGATTGAGACTGGGCTTGGTGGTGCACACCTTTAATCCCAGCACTCGGGAGGCAGAGGTAGGAGGATCGCTGTGAGTTTGAGGCCACCCTGAGACTACATAGTGAATTCCAGGTCAGCCTGAGCTAGAGTGAGACCCTACCTCAAAAAACCAAAATAAATAAATAAAATAAAATAAAGAAGAGAAGAAAGGAGAAGAAAAGAAAGAGGAAGGAAGAGAGGGAAAGAAGGAGGAAGGATAGGACAAGAGGGAGAGAGACTGGGCATGGTGGTGCACACCTTTAATCCCAGCACTCAGGAGGCAGAGCTAGGAGGATCACCGTGAGTTCAAGGCCACCTTGAGACTACATAGTGAATTCAAGGTCAGCCTCACTAGAGTGAAACCCTACCTCGAAAAACCAAAAACATAAATAAATAAAATAAAATAAAGAAAGAAATAAGAGAAGAAAAGAAAGAGGGAGGGAGGGAAGGAAGGAAGGGAGGGAGGGAAGGAGGGAGGGATACTGTGCGTGGTGAAGCACACCTTTAATCCCAGCACTCGGGAGGCAGAGGAAGGAGGATCACCGTGAGTTCGAGGCCACCCTGAGAATACACAGTGAATTCAAGGTCAGCCTGAGCTAGAGTGAGACCCCACCTCGAAAAACCCAAACCAAACAAAACCACAGAAAGCGTAGAGAAAAATCAAGGCCCAAACTACAAACCCAGGGCTGTTGGTGGTGGTGTGTTGAGTAAGCCGGGCCCGAGCTCCAAAGCCCCATGCGAAGGAACCGTAAGACACCACTGGGGATGCCTAAGGGGCCTCTTGCGCACTCTGAAGGAAAGGCCTCCCTTCCCCATCCTTTCCAAAACTTCTTCCCAGCCCCCCTCATTTGGGGACGTCCATCCCCCCTCCACCCCCGCAGGCTCTGCTGTGCACCTGACTAAACCCCGTCCAGGACT